>JAABKJ010003332.1:0-26158 GCA_011634705.1 Andricus grossulariae
TTGATAAACTTGGAATTTATAAATAAATTTGCAGAGGTCCTCATTTGGAAATTTCAGAATTCGAAATTGATGGTTTTTGAATTTATTGCTGGATGACTTGATACATTTATAATTTCAAAATTATAATTTTTATATTTTCAAATTATAATTTCAAAGTGGATACATTTACATAAAATCATAAATTGGATTATCCATAAAATTGGTGCATTTGCAGATGCTGTCTACAACAACTATTTGAATATTTTGTAGTCACTTTTATTCACATTTTTTATTTTTATTTTTCAATTCAAAACGGCCGCTGAGACTCGAAGCCTGGATTCGCGGTCGACAAGGAAGGGCGTCCCGATTGCGCGAGTGGCAATGTGTGTTTCGGACCAGTGATGCAATTCAAATGTGGAATTAAAAACAATTCTTGTAATTGAAAAATGCACAAGAATGTATATAAAATGGACAACTTTTGATTTTAGCCAAGAAAACAATTTATAATACTTTATAACACTAAAACGCTTAAAAAAATTACATCTCGTTATATTCATTGGATTTTTTGAAAAATATATCCTTAAGGGTGTTGGTTCAATCCGACTTGGATTTTTTTTTGTATCACTGACTCAATATATAACTTTTTTATTTATTTAATTTATATTTAATTTTTGTAACAGTTTATGTTCTTTGACTTCCGAAGAATATCTTATATTTCACGAAACATTTAATTTCAGAAGAAATTTATTGAAAAAGTGATTCAAAATAATTTTTTATAATGTTTTCAATAATTTTTATGTATTCTCAAAAGATCCAATTTTGAATTGCGCGCCAACTACGTAATTGGCATCACTGATTTCGGATTTCAGAGCATGGGAGCACGATTTCGACAGGTGATCTGGATGCCGTGTTTGCTTTGCTGCTTACAACTACAGTCTTATGGTCTTCACATGCACAGACCATCTCAAATTTGTACCCACTTTTCTCAATTTCGCGACTTATTTCGTAAAATTTAGGTTCACCATCATCAAGTCGTAGGTCTTCGAATAGTTGATAGCTCCTGAGAATGCTTCTGTGATGTCAGAATTGTGAGTAAACAAATAAATTTGCGAATAGTTTTCGCCGTTCAAATGCTGTCTTCTGCTATCTGCAGATTGCTCCCTTTCAAAAAACTTATAATTTCTGTAAAAATAACAATTGCCTCAGTAAAAAGCCTAATTTCTATACATTTTATTGATCCGAGGATCTCGCAAAACCCCAAATATTTGACAATTCGTTCTTTCGTTTTCAAATGCTTGACAAAAATTATATATTGAGTCAGTGACGTACCTATCCAAAAAGAAATTCCAAGTCGGATTGAACCAACACCCTTTTTGAAACACCTTGAAATTTACAACATCCATTAAATCTGGTGAAATTCCTACTAATCCTATAAAAATCGAAGAAAGTCCCGTAAAACATCTTGAGATCTATAATATCATTTAAAATTCCTTAAAAAATAATGAATTCTTTGAAACCCACTGAAATCCCGTAAAATCTTTCAAATCAGATAAAGCCCTTTAGAATCCCTTGAAATCTTTTACATTTTTTTAAATTTCTTTCAAATCTTTTAAAATACCCTAAAAGTTTTTAAGTATGTAGAAATCCCTAAAAATTGCATTTCATTTATTCCCTAGAGTTCTATAGAGATCCATTGAAATGCCTTGCAATCTTTTAAATATCACTGATATCTTGGATATACCTTTTTAAAATTCTCTGAATTTGTCTGAAATCTTACGAAGTTGTAATTTTTTTAAATCTTATAGAATCTTATAAAATCTTTTAATTTCTTTTGAAATCCTTTGAATTTCTCAAATGTAGTAAAATTATTGCAATCCTCGACATTTTTTTAATCTCTTGAAGTTTTCTATGAATAAGGTTGTCGTTTTAGTCGAGGAGAAAAAATTATCGGCTAAAATTGTTCATGATAATTGAAAATAAAAAAATGCGAACTCTTAAGGCTGAAATTTTTGCCATGTAAAGTAATCAAAACTAAACTGCGAATATTAAAATACTGAAGCTGAACTCTTTTTTTAATTTTAAGCTTTTAAATTTTAAGCATTTTTAATTGAGAAATTTTTCATTCAAACACGAAATAATTTACACGTATCTGGAAGCTTTAAACACTTTTAAACTGAAGAATTTAAAAGTAAATTCTTTTAAACTGCAACATTTTAAATTATAAATTCAGAAACATTAACAATTTTTCTTAAATGAACACTTTTTAAATTAAAAGTAAAATTATGTTTATTTTAAGTCGTTTCAAATAAATTGTTCAGTTGTTATTTATACAAAAAATTCAGTACTTTCACTTACAACTTGAAAATCTTGAAATTTTAATAGTTAAAGCTGTCCAGGTTTTTTATTTCGAACAATTCAGTTTCAAATTTTTTATATTTTAATATTTGATTGATAATTGCTCATTTTAAATTAAAAGTCAAATGTTGCTAAATATTTCAAATTGTTATTTTTCTTTTAATTAAAAGCTGTCAAATTCAATGGGTCAAAATTGAACATTTTAGATTGAAGCAATATTTGAATGCGATTTGAAATTAAATAAATGCGTTTAATTATGAATTAATGTTAAACTTCAAACGCTTTGAATTTTTTTTTCAATTATTTTTGAATTTTTTTGAATTTTTGAATTATTTAGGTCTTGAAAACTGCATTTTAAGATTCTTGAAATTGAAAATGTAGGCTTGACAATAAAAACCTAAAATCGAGAACCAATAATGTAAAATATTTCAGAATTACGCATTGTAAATTGAATGATTTCATAATTTTAAAAAATAACAACTAAAATTAACATTGAAAAAAGTTGAAATCGAACTTATTTAAATTGCATTACATACTTTAATATGAAAGTTGTGAAATTTCAAGTGATTGGATAGATTTTTCTTTAAAAAATTGCAAAAATTCCCGATCAAAAAATAAATTCACTGTCCTTTCCCGATCCAACGGCCATCGTGATGCCTACAAAATTATTTGAAATCTTATTAAGTTCCTCGGTTTTTTTAAGTACACTATATTCCTTAAAATCCATTAATATTTTTTAAATTCCTTAAATTTTATGAAACCCCATACAACATCTTGAAATGTTTAATATCTTTTAAAATTCCTTCAAAAATGTTTAAATCTTTGAAATCCCCTGATACCACATAAAATCCCGTAAAATCGGTAGAAATCCCTTAAAATTTCATTCCATTTCATTTTTTCCACAAAGTTCTTTAGACATTCATTGAAATTCCATAAAATCCCTTGAAGTCTTTGAAATTCTTTGATATCTTTGACACCATTTTTGAATCCTTTGAAATTTCGAATCTTGAAATTTCTCGGAATCTTATAAAATATCCTAAAATCTTTAAAAATCCCTTGAAATCCACAGTTACGACTCTGTTAATAACAATAAATAATTAGAAAGTATTAAAACATCGTAATAATGAAAGCAAATATCAGATCCATGGAATTTCCCTTTCCTTTAAGAAACAAAATATTAAAAAGCTGTAATAGATTTCAAGATTCAAATAAAACAACTTAAATAAATCGAAATGAAATTGAATCCAAGCCATACTTGTTTTTAAAAATATTTTATATCTATAAATAATGAAATTTTTTATTTTTATTCAATTCCAGGCCATGTGGATCCAGGAGAAACTGACATGCAAACTGCTCTTCGAGAAACGGAAGAGGAAGCTGGATTCGTTCGAGTTGATCTGAAAATATTCGAAGAATGCAAGCAAGAAATGGAATACTTGGTTAAGGGTAAATCAAAAGTTGTGATTTATTGGCTCGCGGAGTTGATCAATACAAAAAAGGATGCTCGTTTATCCGGAGAGCATCAAGATTTCAAATGGCTTCCTATTCAGGAAGCTTGTGCCTTAGCTGGATATTCTGAAATGCAAACTGCTTTAAAAGCAAGTGAAAAATATATTTCCGAAAATGTCCTTTCTAGTACATAGTTTTTATTACATTTTTAAGTTAACTTTAATAAACAAAGATTCAATTTTTTTTAATTTTTGAATATCTAGTAGTTATTTCTAAATATTTGAAATGTTTTATTTTGGCTAATCATGAATTATCGAGGACAATAAATTAACTTGAAAGCTTTCAAATTAGAAAACTGCAGACATTAACTCAAAACCACCCTCGCTATTTCCAACCCCTAAAAATCATCTCTATTCAGGGTGGCCACTCAGATATTAAACAAAAATTCAAGGCTGTTTCCCGATTTTCCCGGTAAAAAATGTGATTTTTAAGAAAATAGTGGAATAATTGAAAAAAAAAAATTTTTAATAATATTTCCAAGATTTCAAGTAGTATTTTCAACAAAATAGTGGAATTTTCAACCCAAAAAGATTAATTTTCCACAAAAGAGTTGAATTTTTTTAGCTAAAAAGTCGAATATTTTAGAAAAAATTGACTTTTAAACCCGAAAAAATGAATTTTCAACGAAATAGTTGATTTTTCAACAACAAACATAAATTTTAATCAAACAGTTAAATTTACAACTAATTAGTTGAACTTTCAAGCAGCACGGATGAATTTTTCAACCAAAAATTTAAATTCTTAACCACATAGGTGAATTTTAAACCTACGAAAATCTTCAACCAAATGACTGAATTTTCAAACATAAAATATCCTTCAACCAAAAACAGTTGTATTTTCTACTAAACGATGAATTCTCAATCCAAAAGGATTAATATTCTATCCAAATAGACAAATGTTCAACAAAACAATTGAATTTTCGATTGAATAGTAGAATTTTCAACCAAGAAATTAATTCTGAACGAAAAATACAATAGTAGACTTTTCAATGAAAAAGAATTTACTTTCAACCAAAATCGAGGAATTTTCGAGCAGAAGATGAATTTTCAATTCAAAAGGACCAATTTTCTATATAAAAAACGAATATTTAGATCTTTCGACCAAAGTGATGACTTTTTGACAAAAAAGTTGAATTTTCAACATGGTAATTAAATTGTCAACCAACTAATAGAATTTTGAACCAAAAGAAATTAATTCTGGACCGTAAGTGATGCAGTGTCAACAACTAAAAATTACTTTTCTACCAGAAGAGAAATTTTAAATACAAAAGGACGAATTTTCTATCCAAAAAGACGAATGTTCAACAAAATAATAAAATTTTCTACCAAATAGTAGATTTTTTGACTAAAATAAGATGAATTCTGGACCCAATATGTAATAGAAGACTTTTCAAATAAAAAGAACTAACTTTAAACCAAAAAGCTGACTTTTTAAGAAAATGGTTTGTTAAAAAAATAATTGCAGTTGCAACTAAATAGAAGAATTTTTAACTCAAAGAAAGCTTAATTCTGGACCAAAAATATGATAATAGATTTTCAAAAAAAAAAGATGAATTTTCAACCAAAAAAGTTGAGTTTTAAGAAAATAATTGAATTTTTAACCAAATAGTAGATTTTTTAATAAAAAATAATTTACTTCCAACGAGTTTTCAACAAAACAGTTGAATTTTCGAACAAAAGAGATTATTTCTGAACCAAAAATATAATAGTAGAATTTCCAATGAAAGAGAATGATCTTTCAACCAAAAATAGTTGAATTGTCGTATTGGGTTCTATTAATTCAGTTCGCATTTAAACGAAAAAGAGGGGAAAATGTGGATTTAACAAGCTGCAGTGAAAATTATGTCAAAGGAAGAAACTGATATTATTAAATCATACTTCAATATATGCTCTATTTGGTAACATTATACTTTTATGTCTCCGAAAGTACCGTAAGTGGGTAAATTTTATATTGGAAGAATATCAGTTTCCGTTTCCAATCCCTAAAAATCTCCCCTATCAACAAGTCGAGCTGTACCTCGCATGAAAAACAAAAAATCATTATAATGAAACGATACTGTATCATAAGGAGTCTGATTTAGGAAACAATACGTGTTACCATTTTTATTATAAATGATTTTCGCTACATTTTTTTTTCTAAATACCGATCACCATAAAACATTTAGCAAAGCTTGTATGTACCTATCTACAGAATGAGGTGTATGTGTGAATTCCGCGCGCGATTCTCATTGCGATAATGCTGACAACATTCCTCCGGAGTAAATCGGCGCGTTCGATCTTACAATGAAGCGAAGTAATTTAATTCAATGTCAATTCGAGTGAGCGAATATTATCTGCCTTTTCGAATTTCTAATCGATTTTCGACAGTCAATTTTGAAAATATTGACTTTCTCAACCGATGATGGTTCGTTTCCTCGTTTGTTAATTGATTTATACATTCAGTTGTTAAAGCAAGCGAGCTGAGGATAGCATACAGTACATCTACGTGTTAGGGTTTACCATTAACATTACTAGAGATCTTATCGTTAACCACTAATAATAATAGTAATCACTATTATCAGGTGTCTCTAAGTTCAATTTGTTGCAGCAATTGTATCGAAGTGATACATTAGTTCCTAACGGTAGTAATAAAGTAATTTCAATTCTTTAATATAACTCTAGTCGCGGATGCACTGGCATTCACAGAACTTTTAAATACGACGCTATTATTGAATTTTTATAATACATTGTCATCTTTATTAGATCAGAGTATAAATCGAACTGGCGAAACTATATGAAAAGATACATAGCTTCACACACCTATACCCACAGCACAATGCGCCACAATCAGCCCACTTGCAAAAAAAAAAAAGAAGATCAAACGATTTGAGCACTAAAGACCAGAAAACCTCATAACGTAATATAAAATTGCTATCGACTTATTCAAAAAAGTTAAACTGGTTTAATTCTTATCTCTCCTCCAAAAAAGTTTGTTTCAGTTCGGATTTTTTTCCGCGATTTCGGTTTTGAGAGGGAAGGAAGTAAACAAATTCTACTCGTAGATTGTCAGTTTCAGAAAGAAAAAATGGGCAGAGGGTGGACCGTCCTGCGGGTACTGTATACATATATAAAATATTTACATAATATGTATATATATGTATACGTATTTAATTAGAGATAATGAGAGTAAGTCCCGATGCCTCTGATGTACACTAATTGCGCTCAGAATCGTGTGAATATTCCGATCAAATGACGATATTAAATTGCTGGCCTCGATACTTATTTGCTATCAGTCATTTATCGATTCGCAGCAGTTTTTTTTGTTTTGTTTATTTTCCTGTCTATGTGTTCGAATCGCTCTGAATTCGTCGCACTGGAAGTATAAAAACAACTCAACTCGTTCGTAACTTGTAAATAAATTAGTCATTGCCTAGAGATTATTTAGTCGATAAACCTTAGGCGAATATAAAATAGTGTTGAAATTGCTCGAGATGCACGTGCAGCATTACCATCTTGAAATCTTGTTAACTTAGTACCTTTTTATTGTTGTGTTTTATTTACATCGTCGGCTTTACAGAGAAAAATGTAATCCTCGCTGACACGCGCACCCGCTGGTTAAAGGATAGGGAATATAGTATAGCCAATTTTGTAATAATACCTAATGTGATAATTATTGTGTCCTCCATAGCAGATCTTATAGGTACTGTCGAAAGTACTTACGGTATTATTCACTTGGATAAATTCATTTGCGTTCTCGTAGATTAAATTTCTCCTAGCTTCGATATAACGAAACGTCGCCCGTTTACGTTCAGTAGTAATAATACCAATAATCATATAATAATAGCTCTTATCGATCGTAATTTAATTAATCGTCTAGTTAATGCTGTGTACTTGCGGACTCGTGGTATACAATAAAAAAGTAAAGCATCGTAAAAATTAACGAAAAGTAACTTCGCTGCGATACCAGCGCGGCGCTTCATGGATTGCATATTGTTTTAAGCGCTTAGCGCTGATTGTAAGTGATAAAATGAAATCTTCCCTCGTCTTAGAATGCAGCTTCGCTTCAATTGACGCCTAAAACTAAAACTTCACTCTCTTCAGTTTCCTTGTCGTTAAAAGGTTTAAAATTCAATTCGATATCATTTTCCTGCACTGCACAAGCCACTGCCAGGAAACGAGTTCATAAAAGAGAAAAAAAATCGTAAAATGTATTGAAGAACCACTTTTTTATACACTTAACAATTCGTCCGAGCGCAAATAAGAAACATCGCTCCGGAAACAAGTTTACTGCGAATATCAGCACTGCCTTCACTTTTAACGGACATACTCTTCACATACAATTCATGTACATCAGAGTAGAGATCCAATGAAATCTCGTTTGGATTGAAAAAAGAAAAAACTCTCGGCTCGAGAACGAAACTTTCTTCCTGTATCAAGACTCGTTCTGCCGATTAATAAATAATACTGCTAATGAAACCAAACTTTAAGGCTTTTCGAGCATTCTGACAGATTCTGTAAGGGTGATTGTAATCATTCTGTAGAGGTGAAAATAAGGTTTCGCATTACTCGATGAAATTAAGGAAAAGAAGATTGAGAGCGGAATATTCTAATGCCAGCTTCGTGCTTTTTTATCAGTCTGCAAGATTGACGTGGATGTACTAGAATCTTTCAGACCGATCTGTTCCATTTGGCACTCAAGAGTATTTCCATTTTTTTTTATATCAACCATCATGGATCACAGAATTTTAAGGTTTATATCGAAGGCCTTTACGTGAATCCGGTGCCTTCGATGAGTTCATGAAGATGTTTATTTGATGTGTCCGACTGGGAACAGGGCATCGTTAAACGAATATCTCTTGCGTGTCCGATTCCGAATCCGAATTAGAGTCAGAGTCCCAGAAGAAACAAGAATAGAACTCCTCAGACGTTGCCACTTGGTGGCACAAAACGCGAGGGGGTTATGGGTTGGCGCGAGCGTCTAAAGCGCCTGTGGCCGGCAGTCACAGCTTAAGTTCGTTTGCGATTTTGCTCGCGATGTTTTTGAACCCGATCGAGGTACCTGAAACCATAATTCAAATTTTTAGAATTTAAAATATACATTTTTATGCTAAAACATTCATTTTTAATATCAGACTTTTCACCGGATTTTAACATACTTCGATATAATTTGACCCCAAGAACTTGAAAATGCAATTTCTTAAAAATGTCCATATGAAATTTGGACTCCAGGTCTTATAAGATTTTGAGCTAGAACGGCAAATTAGAAGTGTTTTTTGTGTTTAGAAATTTGAAGAAAAAAATAGTTAATATGTTTATATAAGAAAAACTTTTTTGATATTCGAAATATAACAATACTCTATCTAATGTATTTGTTTGCGTCTTCAAGACGCATCGATCAACCTATTTTTGAATCGTTCATGACCTAGTAGTACCGAATTATCAACTTTCAAAAAAATGTTTTATTCTGTTCATATGAGAAAAGCTTTGTTGATAGTAGGAATACAAAAGTAATGTACATGATGTATGTTCGCGTCTTCAAGACAGATCGATTGGCCTATTAACGAACCAACCTTTATTGATGGACTTTTCTGGAAATAACATTTTCGGTTTATCGGAAATCAGTACAAGAAAATAAAATTGTATACCAGCTTGAAATAAGTCAGAACGAATATTGAAATATTCTGTTATAATAATAGTTGAATTATTCAATTATTTGATGCCGAAGAGGAAGATGTGCTCATAAAAAGAGCATAAATAAATAAGTTCATGATGAATACACCTATAGCACAGTTCACAGCGGTTTTAAATTTATATTACTTGGAGTGGAAACTATATTTTTCGGATAGTTAGTTCCAAGTTTTCTCAGCAGCTTTCATTTGACATTGTTCCAAATTTAACCGACAGAGTATTATTTACCAAGATAGTGCCTTAACGACGGAAACTTCCCTTTTATTGTGTGTGTGTGTGTGTGTTTTTTTTAATGAACAAGTGAAACACGTTTTTGTTATTCCCGGTTTTTATAAATTGATAAATTCTACATACAGATTTTAAGCAGTTCAAATTTGAATATTTTGAATAAAAAAATCAATTAATTTGAAACAATCGGTTTCAAGCTTAAGATTTGCTTAACTGAAAATACTGCTAAATTGTACAGTTGACATATTCAAAAAATATCCTATCTAACAAAAGTAGTGTAATTATATATCTCGAAAATCTCGCAATTATTGTTGTTAAAAATCTGATTGGCTTTTCATTACTTTAAGTGGTTTTATATTTAAACTTTATTATTTTTAATACAAAATTGTTATATTTTAAGGATTGAACATGTGTAAACAATTTACTTTTTTCAGTTTTGTGATCGTTTTTACAGGAAATTGACATTTTAAAATAAAAATGATTAGATTATAAGGGTTCATAAATTTTTAACAATGTGATTAGGTTACGTTAGCGTTTTACACCAAGATTTGATATTTGAAAACAAAAATCATTACAGTTCGAACCAGATTTTCAATTTTTGTACAATTTAAGGCTATTTCAACGTTTTTCACCGATAATCGATTATTTTATTCAAAAATAATTAACTTTCAAAGAAGATTTAAAATTTGGTACAATTTTTGTTATACTGTTTTTTTTTTCATAGAAAATTGGCAATTTTATTTTTAAAAATCATAAGATTTTTCATATTATCATTCACAATCATTAAATTCACAATTTCGCGTTTTTACCGAACTCTGTATAGATTACATAGATTTACCATTTTTTACCAATTTTAGGTTATGTTGACATGTTTCACTGGCAATCAGTTTTTGTAAACAAGAAATAACAATAAAAACTTTTCGTTGCATTATGTTAGTGTTTCCCGCCTAAAAGTGCAATTCTTGATAAAAATTCATTTCGGCTTGAAAGAATATTCACAATATTCAACACAATATATTTTGATCAAAAATCATCAACTTCAAAATTAGTATTTATAAACAAAAATTTTAATATAAAATCACCCTAATTGTCAATTCAACAATTTGATGTTATGTTAGCATTTTACACTAGAAATGGGTATTTTTAATTTTAAAAACATTGGATTTCATAGATTAAATTTTTTTCTACAATTACCTTTTCTTCGTTCTGTTATCATTTTTTAAATTAAAAATTGACATTTTTAAACAAAAATTAGTAGATTTTGAAGATTCATAATTTTTTTAGCAATTTCAGGTTACGTTAGGGCCGTACACTGGAAACCGATATTTTTAGTAAAAATAACTAAGATTTCAAAGAAGATAAAAAATGTACAATGTAATCTTAACATTTTTCACCGGAAATCGATTATTTTAAACTAAAATAATTAAATGTCAATCAAGATTTACAATTTGGCACAATTTAAGGTTATGTTATGATAGTGTTTTTTGTCAACAATTGGTATTTTTAATTTTAAAAAACTAAGATTTTTCAGATATCTTACAGAATCATTAGTCACCATTTTGGGGTTTGTTGGCCTTTCATACCGGACATCCGTACTTTTAATAAAAGATCATTGGATTTCAAAGAAGACTACACTTTTTGAACATTTTTAAAAGAAGATGTACAATCTTAACGAATTTTTTGTTATGTTGGTGTTTTTCGTCAACAATTATTACTGGTAATAATAGTTAATAATAGATACTATGAAGTAAACAAATTTTGTATTGATATTAATTTTATATTTTAATTAAAACATTGTGTTGAACTAAAGAAAACTATAATCGCGCCCGTATTGCGTGTGTTCTTTTTCTAGTTAGATTAAAAAAAAAAGCAAAAATTTGAAACCTCTAAAGATAAAACAAATCCAAATGACAGAAAAATTCATATAAGTTTTAAATCCATACTATTTTTTAATATTTTATTTTGAAAGTAAATCGCTTTAAAATACAAATAAAGATATAGATCAAATCTTCCCAATTTACCTGAAATACGTTTGAATCGTACGCCGTTTAGAGAGAGTCGTGGCAATTTGCACACTTCAATTTCCCATTGCACTTGACTATCTGTTGCTGCATCACCATGTGCGCAGAGCAGAAGAAACCGTTCTGGTTGCTCGTATTGACATTCATTAGCATCCAGGACCTGAAATTTAATTTTTATAAATTAACTGTTTTTTTTCTTCAAAAAGTAATTTCTCCACTGTTAAATACAAAGTACAAGAAACTAAATTTGCCTTGTTAAGAAAATGTTAAAATTCTAATTTTAGTACCCAGCAATCGCATGTATCTTTCATGAGTTTTCTTTCTTTATTATTTTATAATAATTCGTTTTTACTCGTTTATAATACCTTTCGAATTTCAGACATAATTTCAATGGGATCTCGACTACTGGTGGTTTTCATACTCCAAGTAAATCGTAAACTACGTGGTTTCACCTGATCATCATTTGTTGTTGCCCCACTGGAACAGAAATTTATTTAAAGTACTTTGACAAACAACAAACAATAAACAAAAAACAATTTCTTCTTTGTTGTGATTTTTAATGGAAATAAACAAGAAATTAAAAGTGGAGCTGAAGGCGAAACAAAAAGAGCGAATGAAACTTATTTTTTAAATGAATATATTATTTTTTGATTGTAAACTAATGAACTTGTGAATACAACAATGATAATTATGTTTTCGAACAATATTTGTTGAAAAATATTTTTTCAAATCACAAAATACGAAGGAAGTTTCCCTTTTTAGCTAAACAGCAGAGTTAATAAGTAATACAGAAATTAAAAGTGTTTCAAATTATTTTTTCATTTCTAATATAATAATTTATGACTCCTAGAAAATGTCATATAAACACTTTACAAATATGAAGATAAAATCTCGGTTTTTCATATTTTTTATTAAATTCCTTTTCAAAAATGTCACTCTTAAAAAAGAAGATAATATTTTCAAGATGCCACTATGAGCAATAAAACATTCTGTAAAGCTTATATCACTTATACATAATATATATATTTAAAAAATTTGACACATGCGATACATGCAGAGATTTGTAATGCTGACACTGCATCAATTCTTAATATAATTATATTCTCAAAATCTGTTGGTAAGCCTACTTTTATACGTAATTTTAAAAATATTTCATACAAAGCATTACTAATAATCAATGCCGTAAAAAAGTAGCTGCAGAAAAGATCAAACTCACCAAGTCCAAAAATAAAGTTTTCTGTCAATATTCATAAGAAAGGTCAAGTATTTTAATTTTTTCTATACCTACTCTAAAATAGTCAAGAAAAATAATAATGCAATGCTTCATAATGTAACATTAAAATAATTTATACATCACGTGTTAAATATTTTATGAAATATCCCTTCATCTCCACTTGTCTCAATTTCCAATTTGTTTTTAGAGCTAATTAAAATTTTTTGAGTAATTTCCAAATTTGGAAGATGCAAACGTGCTATCTGTACAAAACGGATTGAAGAAATCAACGTTGAAAAAAAAACTCAACAAATAAAACCTTTGTTCTTTTAGTTACCTTTTTGGCATTCGTCAAATAATTGATATAATGTGCTTGAATATTTTTAACGATCACATACGGAGATATAACATCAATCTGAAATCTCATTTGCACTAGAATTTCTAAATTTTTATTCGACATACAGCTTTGAAAGAACAATTTAATTAATAAAGAGCAACACAATATTTTACAATATTTTTCGATCTAAACTCATGTTTTTTTATTTAAAACAAAAAACATTGATTATTTCCTCAATACTGTTAAATGAATTAAAAATCACGATAAAAAAAGTTAAGGATTGAATATAGATGAAAAAAAATTGAAGATGGATTTGTGGTATTATGGCTTGTAGCAACGTACCTCACTACTGGGTGCTTGGGGGAAACGGATGGGTCCATGGGGCTGAAATAACAAAACAAAGGCAATTGCTAACAAACACTAAACTCGATAAATCATTCGAATTTCGTTATGTACAACCACCACCAGTCTTTGCATCTCGATAAAAATATCTCTTTTTCAAATAATAATCAACATTGTAGAACATAAATTCGTGTTTTAAATAATGAATATCTAATGAAAAAATGATGCTCGTTATTGGTTGTCGATGGTGTGTATTGTTCATTGATTAAATAAAATAATTACAGTAACAAAAAATTAACACAGTAAAATGAGACTGAAAAAATAACTACTTAATAAATTTACAATTAGATTTAAAAGCTGCAAATTTGCAAATAATCGATACCCACAAATGAAATACTTTCGCATGTTGGAACATGGAGGGAAAAAATGTCGTTCGCATGAAAACTTGCAAGCCGATGAAGGCATTCAGATGCTGAAAGGACACATGCATTAAATAATGTTCGCAGGTAGCTTTGCAACGCTTTAATAGGTTTATAGAAATAAATTGGTAAGACATGTGTGAGATATTTTTAAAAGATTTATTACTATGCTTATGAAATTATTCCTCTTATTGCTTCTTAAAATTATAAAACAATAATTATTTCTATATTAGGTAGTTTCTCAGGGCCGTTTACTGTTCTCCAAGCAACGGTGTGTCAGAACAGAAATTAGGCGATGAAATCAGGCCACTTAGACGACAGATCTATTACAAATTACATTCAACAAAAAAAGTGTTTAGGGTGCATCGACGAGCAGGTGGAAAACAGCAAACAGCGCGTAATCACAAGCATACCAAAGCTCATATTTTTACATATTTAGTATAATCGTGTCTAATTCATAGTTTTACTTTATTATTATAATGTGTGTTCTTTTTTAAATACTTCTTTTCTTTTGGCCTTGCCTTTCCTAATTTCACATAAGTCTATCTAACGCATTTTTTACGTTTCTTTCATAACAGTTTACACTATCTTACACGCATTCATGCACTTCGGTGAATACCGCCATTTTTGTCTGAATCCTATTATTGTTACTAATTCAATGTAGAATGCAATGTTCACTACCTTTAAGATTATTATCAAGTATTAAAATATACATATTCGAACTTTTGCATTTTATTTTCACAGTTTACATTCCACAAAAGTCCTTGTAGAAGGTCAAAGATAAGAATTGTTATTATCAGTAATCGGATCATTCAAAGCTGCTAAATGCAAAAGAATATTTATTCTTTGGAAAACAAATGCGTTTTTTGATTGTGATTGTTCTACATCAGATCTTTCCTCTAGAGTTTTTATTTTGAAAAATTTTAGGTACTTTAAAATACTGCTTCTGAGAAGAATCTAGAGAAGTTTTGCAAAGTATAAAGAAATCAAGGAGGAGAAGAAGCAAATTGGTTACAAAATAAAAAAAATCCGTAACTGTGTTTTGTTAAGTATTAATAATATATTTCGATTAGTGATAAATTGATAATATAAGCTAATTATAAACAATGCGAAATCTATGAGCAATAATCATACTAAATTGTGGGCGTCGACACCGACGAAAGAGCAAAGCATTTTTCTACTAAAGTTGAAATACCTTTAAAATCTAGACTCTATATAACCTCCCTTATTTTTTGCTATCTTAACAAACGATTTGCTTTTTAATCGGCTTCAACTTCGACAAAATAATACATTTGTGCAAATAAAATACACGATATCTCCAGTAGAAACATAAAAGTAGACCTACATTTCCGTATAATGAAAAAGCGATTACGAAAGATTATGAGGCATTTTTCACATAAAGTTCGAAGAGATGCTTCTTATTAAATAAAAAAGAGTTTCGCGCGTGTCAGAAATGATTGCTCAAAGAACTGATTTTTTTTTCTTATTTCCTGAAATCATCAAATTTAAATTCCATCAAAGGCTAAAAAAGTCAGTTTAAAAAATCTAAAGCGCGTCTTTCCATAAACCTGATTGTAGAACTTTATGACTCTATTTACAGATAATAATCGGCGCAAAAAAAAACAAAGGAAGGATCACAGTCGTCTTAAACATTTACGCGTGGCCGAACTAGCAATTTAACACAACATTAATAAAATGTCTTAAAATGCAGAGTTGAGAATCGTACTTGTATCGAAGTTCTCGTTACGAGTCGACAAGGTCTAGTTTGAACAAACTACTTTCGTATATCAATTATTTATCATTTTATCAATCTCTTGCGCGAGTTTGAAATTTGTTGAATAGATAATAATGAAAAGGCGTATACCTAATTTATTGTAAATTACATTATTAAGCTATCGCTACTGGTTAACATACTGTACACAACAGTATGAGATCAGAGTTCATTAACTCGTCCTATTTCCACGGGAGTACGAAAAATAAAATATCAGCGACTCGCATTTCTTGTGATGGTACTAGTATTAAACTTGATACTCTCGGCATCTTGCTGCTCCTGATTTCACGCGGAAAACAACGTGAGATATCATCCTTCATTTAGAAAACCTGTCAATGCAGGATAATTACGTAATAAAAAAACTTGTATCGCTTATAATATCGTTATTCACATATATATATAGATTTATATATATTTATTTATTTAATATATCTTTGCGGGATCTCGACTACACTTTCATCGTACAAATTGCACAAAACTAACTACTCTTTTAGGTAAGTGCGTATTGCAAATCTTTAGAGAGCACTTTCGCAATGTGTTCAATCGTTAAAAATAATTTAAAAAAAAGAAAAGAAAGAAAAGAAAGAAAAGAAAAAAAATGTTAAAACACTATTGTATATATTGTTGAGAAAAGTAACATTTCAGCCTGGAAAAAGTATTTCATAATGTATTTCTGTTAACATTTAAAATACGTGGAGTTATTTGGAATAGAAAAAATTCCATTAATAAAGAATTTTACCTAATCAATGTCTACGTTTGATATAGAACATCAAATCGTAACATTTTTGAGAATTCAATTATGAAATATTATTCGTCCATAAGATATAAAAAATGTATTGACTAATTGAAATCGATTTTACTATTCAAAGTTCAAATGTACATAAAATCTTGATTAGATGGTCAAAACTTGAGACTTAAATTCGACTGGCTTTATTTTGATTTGCATTTCAGAAGTCATAGGCCTAGCATTCAATAGCCACATAATTTCATATGTTTGCACAAAATATATATTTAGCAATATATGTACTCGAACCAATTAAAGGACTATATTATAGTTTAAAATTTTTATACTTATACTTAATTACTGCTGAAGATTTACTACTTTCTTGAATGGAGAACAAGCCCTCCCGCAGTGGCTAGTGGAAGGACGCATGGTATTGATATCTAAGACTGGAGATTTGTCAAGTCCAGAGAACTACAGGCCCATAGCTTGCTTAATCACATCCTCAAAGAGACGATATTAACATCTATCGAGCCGGTATGGAGTGCAATAGTTGAACAACGTTGATGCAAGAGAGGGCTGGCAGGTTGCAGGGAGAACCTGTTGATAGACAGGTGTATTACTCAAGACTCGTTTAGGTATCGACGCAATCTGTCCATGGCTTGGATTGACTATCGTAAGGCATTCGATAACACGAACCATGAGCTACTTATTAAGCTCCTTGAGTGCCTGGAGGTGAATCCAAAAATAGTGAGATGCATAAAAGAGCTTACGCTCTTGTGGCGGACAAGATTTTTTATAACATCTGACAAAAGACAAGTAATTACCAGCTATATCACATATAAGAGGGGGGTCTCCCAAGGAGAGGATCTTAACATCCTTGTGAAGGCTATGAATAGGTACTCTGAAACGACTGACATGAGCGTCGGACTGGACAAGTATGCCTGCGTCCACCCACGCCAAGGAAGACTAGAAACTACACCATCGCGTGACGATCAGGATGTTCAACTCATAGGCGGAAATACGATTCAACATCTTGGTAATGGAGAAACATATACGTATCTTGGAATACTGCAAGCGGAAACCCAATATGTGCGAGTGTTAAGAACGGCTCTTGTAAAAAAGTCTTGCCAAATTTTCAGAAAAATTTGGGCTTCCGAATTATCTGGGAAGAATAAGATCCATGCGACCAATATGCTGGCCGCTCCTATACTGCTCTACACGTTTGGTGCAGTAAAATGGAACGCCGATGAGTTGAAGCAACTTGACTGAAGCACACGCAAGATGATGACAATCCATGTAAGTCATCATCCTAGATCTTTCGTACCTCGAATATACCTTCTTTGAGATAAGGGGGTAGAGGCTTGCTAAGCTTGGAGTATCTTCACCGAAGAGCGGTTCTGGCTACAGCCTGCTCAGTTCTAAATAGTACAGATTCTCTTATGCGACTCGTACAGTAACTTGAAGTCGCCAATGTTGCGGCGTTTCTATACCGTGCCGCAGATAGGGTCGCAGAGGAGCTTAGCCTCTCATTTGATTTCAGCGACACTACACATGGCCTATCGTCACTAACACCTTTGGTGCTCAAAAGTCGTGTACAGGAAGCAGAACATACGCTTCTACTAAGAGAACATGCTGACAAGCCCCTTTATGGTAAATTCTACGGCATCATACTCAGAAAACAGATCTCGATAGGTCTGTCCAACATGTTTCTCAAGTCTGCTGGATTGAGATCGAATACTGAGGGATTTCTTTTTGCCTCTCAAGACGGCGTTATGGACACCTTAGTTTACTGCGAGCACATATTGAATATACCTTCAGGCGATACTAACTGCCGAGCGTGCAAGCAAAAGCTGGAAACACTTGAACATGTTCTTAGTGGATGCTCAAAGTATGTACATTACGGGTACATAGAGAGACACAATTCGGCTCTAAAAGTGTTATATTACCATCTTAGGCACTTCTATGGTGTTGCTCTATTGCCCGTCTTGTCATACGCCCAGGGGGAACTCAAGTCCATTGTGGAGAATGATCAGTCTAAGATCTACTGGAATTTCTCACTCTCCATCACACAACGTGTCAGTGCTACAAAGCCTGATATTGTCCTCCGAGATCTGAAGACCAAGATCATTCACGTGATTGAATTCTCGGCACCAGCCGATGGTAATGTCACGACAAAGGAGGAAGAAAAACGGGCGAAATATCGAAAACTTCTTTTCGAGCTAAGCAAGCTGTACCAAGGCTGCTATGAAGTCCATCTTGTAGTTCTCATAATCGGCTGTCTTGGAGGTATGAAAGCTTCATTTGTTAGCCAAGTCAACGGCAACACTGTTCCTCATAACATTCTACAAAGATTGGTGACTCTAAAAAAGTATCCAGAGGTGAAACCTTCATCTCCAACTGTTCCGTCTGCCGCGTAAGGTCATCCGCGGCTAGAGACCCTACTCCAAGAAACAGTGTTGAACGATTTTGTCTTACGTAAATTTCTCGCTCTTGCTTACCTTCTAGGGCAGAAGGAGCAGAAGTGGATGACGTACACGTTCCAGTTTCGTCATGATTGTTTGCTTTAAGGAACCATGATCGTAGCTTTCGGAGCCTAAAACTTCTCACATAATAAAGTATTTTTAGATTTTGATGAAATGCATATTAAAAGAAAGCTTAGAATTTCTAGTTTATAACCCTGAATTGATATAATGGACATTTCAGGATATTCTGAGATATTAATTAAAATAAATATATAACTGAAAAACTCAAGGAGTCTGTGCAGCTGAAAATTCTTGTACAGGAACCTCGGAGGATCTTGGACATGTTCCTGGACACGAACCTGTACAGGTAATCTTGACGGTTCCTGTACAGGAATTTGGAGAAGGAAACTGTATATGATCCTGCAAAGAGGCCTGTATGCAAGTTAAACTTTGAATGATTCTGTACAGGATTCTTCACAGAGTGCTTTGAGACGCGGGTTCATGTACAGGAACTTGTTCAGGATCCTATACGTGAACTTCATAGCGGTAAGCGGCATGAGTTTTCGCGACGGCTTTCTGTGAAGGACCCCATACGCGTTTCTTTACAGGAACCGATGCCTCAATTTACTTTGTAAAGAAACCTGTACAGGAACCTATACTCGATCATTCAAGGTTCCTTTGTCCGTGCTGGTTCCATTGTAGGATCATGTACTGTTATCTTCGCCAAATTCCTGCACAGAAACCGTCAAGATTACCTGTGCAGCTTAGTGTGCAGGATCGTGTCCAGGATCATGTCCAGCACCTTCCGAGGTTCCTGCACAGGAGTTTTTAGCAGGGTGTTCTCGGTGGTTCGTCCACTCAGCGCCGCCACCAAGGCAAAATCAAAAATGGAAAGCGCTATATTTTTTTTCTTTTTTTTTCTTGCAAATTTGATGCTCAAAAAAAGTTTTTTTGCTCTTCAAACTTTCGAGATAAAGGTGGCGACACTACACGGAAAAGAAAGTTCATTAAACTTTCTTGAACTATTTCAAGAGTCGGGGTGAGAGCGAAACTTGATCAAATTTTCTATATTCTGTATAACTTTCAGGATTTATTGTAGAAAAAATCTGGAATAACTCTACAGGAGTTCTGTAAACTTTATATTGAATTCCGAATTAAAAAAATGCAATAAAATTTATAGAGAAATTCATGGAAAAATGTTTAAAACTTTCTTGGAAATCACAAATGAGGTATTGAGAGTTTGTGATCACATCATTACAAGGTGTAAATACCTCAACTCAGTCAAATTTATAGAAAAATTCTTGAAAAAATGCAGAAAAATCTCATAGAAATTCGATTCGAGGTATTGAGTGTTTCTGAACTTCTTCAATATAAGATCTACCTAGTGGGTACAAAAACATTAACGTCCTGAGAATACTCTAAAGACGTTTCCAGGACGTTTGTGTCAGTCCAATTCATGTTCCAAAGACGTCCCATGTTCCAAAGACCGTCTTTGGAACGTGGGACGTCTTTAGGACATCAATTAGACTGACACAAACGTCCTAGGAACGTCTTCAGAACGTTCATAGGACGTTAATGTTTTTGTGCCCACTGGGTATAGACTTCAGTTCTAAAAAATGTAGCTGCGCAGTGGTTACTGTGCGCAGGCAGCGACATTTTCCGCATCCCTCGCCGAATGCTCGGAACGGGTTACTTTTTAGTAACTTAGTTACTTTTTTGATCCGCGGTTACTAAAAAGTTACTTATTTTATGAATAGGTTACTTTTGGTTACACTTTTTGCCTGAAATGAATTAATTCATTAATCGTATTATTGTATAACGCGTGTAACTTCACTCTCCTATCAGGTTTCATTAAAAATGTTCGTTGAAACTTTTAATCGGAAACTTTCACTTAAAAAGTTTCCGAACACGACATTTTTTATCGATGAAATTTTGAGGGAACTCGTAAAAAATGTAAAAATTCAAATTTTTCCAGTAACCTTGGCACTTTAGAGCCGGGGAAATTAGAGAATAACAATAAAATAATTATTATTTCGTATGCAAAATGTATAAAAAGAAATATCAATTGAATCATTATCAATCCTGAAAAAATTGGCAATTTACCTAAAATTTCTAGTTCTTTATTTAAAATTTAAATCTTTTTTTGTTTGAATATTAAACTATGTACTATATTTTTGAATGAGAATTTATCTTCTTTGGTTGAAAATTCGGTTAAAAGTTGAACAATTTTGTTCAAACTTCATTTTTTTGTTGGAAATTCATAATTTTAGTTTAAAACTCGTATTTTCATCGTAGAAAATTATTTTTCTTGATTGAAAACAACCCTTTTGCTTAAAAATACATAATTTTATTTAAAAATACATAATTTTATTTAAAAATACATCTTTTTGGTTAAAAATGTTCTTGTTTTGTTGAAAATTCATCTTTTTGGGTGGAAAATTCCCCTGTTTTGGTAGAAAACTCAAGTATTTGATTGAAGGGATAACTTTTTTGTTAAAAATCCACATTTACTGGTTGAAAATTCAACTGTTTTGTAAAAATTGGTCCTTTTGGCTTAAAAACTGAACAATTTGGTTAAAAAAGAACCTATTTTGTTGCAAGATCGTTTTTTTTAATGAATCCTACTGTGTTCTTTATGATAAATTAAAATATTTGTTGTCAATTTTATCAACTATTACATTTTTCGTTAAGAATACCCTAGCGGACCGAATGAACGGAACGGATACGCTACAGCGTATCCTTATAGTACCCACATCGTATTCTCTCCGTATCATGCAAGAAAAACTCATTAAAAAAGAAAGATGAACATTTAACTTGTTGAAATTCGGATTCTACGTGAAATTTTGCGTGAAAAGGTCAAATGTGGCAAATAAATGTGAATGAATATAGTAAATAATGAAATTAACGTAAAACAAAGGTGGCGATGTTTTAAATTAGCAGCTAGATTGTAAAAAGTTTGTTGGAGTCGTTGAATTTTAATTTTTTAGATTTTACAGGATCCGACCTTATCGACTGCGGTAACATACGAGATAATGAAAGCCAAAAAAACGCACGATATAAAAAATTTAAAAGAAGAGAATCGTTGCTTTTTGTCCTTTTAGAAAGACCAGCAAGATTATCAAAAAAACTTTTTGAATTTTCGTGATAATCGAAAATTCAAATCTTTTTACTAATGGTTCAGGCTTTAAACAAAAAAAAATTTTAAATAAAAAACTTCCATTTGGTGGTGAAACTATGCAAAATCCAAAAAAAGTTAATAAACTGTTACGTTCACTCTTGGCAGCAGGTAAATGCCCGTGACAGAGCAATTATTTGCTTGATTGAAAAAAAAGAAAAAGATTTAATAAATTTTAGACTGAAGGACTTTGATTCACTCTTTGAGCGGCTAAAAGAGTGATGTCTAGTGCGGGAGCTCTGGGTATTAAGGGAGGTCCCAACCTGCCTTCTACTTGGGCAACTTAGCTAACATAATAGGAACAAATTAAAGAGACGGGGATATAATTAATTAATCAAAACATGTAACTTATAATTATAAGTGGATACATTTATTTAACACATCAAAATAGACAAACCCCAATATGAGGGAAAATACTTACATTACTCTCCATCGGTAGACTAAGGGTTATTTGACGTGGCCTTCCATCGGATAGGACCAATTTGCACCGAGGCTGTTGGAGAAGAAACCTTTTGTTTCATTTATTTTTGGTTGGATTTGAGTGGAAAATTGAAAGAAAAAGGTCCAAGGAAAAAGGAACTCGAAGTCGACCCAGGCGTCTGAATCAGGTTTTTAATTGCTTACAAATATAGTAAAAGTGAAAGTGATGTACTTAGACGACCAGACATCCTTCCTAAACATAACGATGAGGCTTAAAAATAATAGTTATACTAAGTTCTTTTGACTGTATTTGAAATTACTTTCTGCATTCTGAGTTAATAATTAATGGAAAAGTGAAAGAAAAAGGCTTTAAAAATTCTAGAAATCCTGGGCGTCACAAAACACCAATTTTTTAAATTAAGATGGAAAAGAATTCCATTTTATCATCAATAATTTTTGCAAAATAAGGAAGAAAATGATTCACAATTAAATAATAAGCTTCCAATCGACCACACATTTCAGCTCATCAGAGACAAGAATAACAACAATGAAAAAAAGAGGGAGAAAAGGGGAAAAGTCAACCAAAAACCAACCGCTCACTTTTTCATTTCTTCGTCCTTTTTATACTACGAGGGAACCAACATGTTTCGAGGCCAATTTATACCTCCTCATCAGGGATTATTTATAGGGAATAACTAAAGGTATGAAAAGAATTTAATATACCTGTAAAGAAAATATTTTAATCTGTATTAATTAAAAAATTGATTAAGTTTAATGTGATCAAATATGTTTATTGAGAAGTTGATTCTTCAGTAAAAAATAATTCTTTCTGTTATCTAGACAAACAAAATTATTTTAACCAGTTGATTACTCTATTCCATACTTTATTATATCTTGAGAGGTCTCTTTTTAAATTAATAGCCTTGTTACCTTCTTTCTTTATAAATAACATCTCTATGAATTCTCTCTTTTTCTGATTTTTTTTTCATGATAGAAGAATCAATTTCACAAATTTAAAAAATATATAATCCTCTTTTATTTTTTAGAAAAAGGTGAATTCCCTGTATTTGTTTCCTTTTCAAAAAATCCAAAGTTCACGTGTTTGTTTTTATCCTTTGCACACTTAGGAAAACACTATTTAAAAATTATAACAATTGTTTGAATCACAATGTAAATATTGCAAAACATATTTAACAACATTATTTTAATTATTATTAAAAGGAGCATTTTGAAAACTTAAATTTCACTTTCATCTTAAAAAACTTGAAGAAATCAGCGGAAACTGAATATTACGATGTGTCGTGTATAAATTCACGTCATATACTAACGTTGAGTTTAGACAGAAAAACTCTCAGAATTTGTCAGATTTTCAGAAAAAGTATTAGTAAAAGAGAGATAAGAAGAAAAAGAAAGAAAGATATAGCTAGAGAAAGAATTAAAGCGAGGCGACTTTTTTGACATAGTTTACCCCTGTTATGGATCAGGGACTAAATATTTACGAGCGACTCAATACGTCACATAACAGACCACTTGTAAAAGAAGACGCGTTAACGAAAATTATGAGACAAAAAGTGAGGTTTACTGGAGGTTTATTTTTTAATTGTGAAACATTTTTGTGCTTATTCTGCAAAAATTATTCATGATAAAAAGGATTTTTCTTCAATCTTAACTGACAATTTTTTAATAGAGACACTAAATTCATGATTCTTTCCAATCTGTAGGGTTTGCTTATGAATAATTTTAAAGACTTCTTCTAATTCTGTTTGCATATTTTACCTCAATTTCCTTGAAAGAAGTCTCCTTTTTATTTATATTTTTGTAAAAGGAATGCTTTGAATTTTATAAATTTATTTAGAAATGCATTAAAATACTTTGGATTGTTTTCTTTTTCTGATTGGACATTCTCTAATCTTCTGAATAAATTGTTTTCAGAATCACCCACAAATTTTAGAACTGGGCACTACGATATATTTTCCTAATTATTCAAAATTTATTTTTTCAGGTTTTTTACCATTTTTACAATCTTTACACATGATGTATGTTGTAATATGTTTTCTGAAAATGTCATCATGGTACTTATTCATAAAATAAGGTTGCTAATGAGATGTAAATATTCTCAAAAATCTTAAAATAGCCCAAATACCTATCAAAAACTTTTTATAATTACACAATACACATGTATAAATCACCCAGATACTTATCTAATAGTACATTATGTAACAAGGGGCGAAAGGAGCAGATTTTTCCCGCGGGTGAGTTTACTGCCTGAGCAAAGCCAGGGCAGTGTCTACCCGAGGAAAAAGTCTACTTTTGTCCCGTGTTACATATAGTATTTTATTCCACTCACGACCATGGCCAACTTTTAGTCCTGAAAAGCGGGTCCGGCGCGTTTTCTATAGCTTTGTTCGCGGTTCGAATTCTGATCGACTTGGAGCAACTCAGATTTTCAATATGCGGCCGTCGACCAAAAAAAGAAGAAAAGCCAATTTTATTCTCGCCCCGCTAACTTTACTTTCGCCCGCTAATTTTACTTTCGCCCCACAAATTTTACTTTCGCTCGGCAAATTTTACTTTCGCCCCGCAAATACGGGTGACTGGAAATATATGCTACTTTCGCCCCCATTTTGAGGGGCGAAAGGTGGCCATTTCGGTCGTGTGTGGAATAAAATAAGTTTCTATACCCTCTTTACCTATAACCAAAGGTCATCTGAGGAAGATGCCATATACAAAAATATGTGCATAATCTTATTATGTACTTTTGAGAACTTTGATATTGAACCAATAAGTTATTTGATAAAATTTTTTGTATACTACACCTTGTTATTTTTTTTCTATGTTTTTAATTGATTTATCTTTTATTTCTAGTGATAATATAATTACATTATTTTTTTTTATATTTTAATTCTATATAGACTCTTATTATTATTCTTTCTAAACGAATTTTTCTGTTACTTCTCTTAGAACATATTCTTCGTTTCTTTTTGTTGATTTTCCGGAATTGTAGAAATTTCTTCAATCTGGATCAAATCATAACTATGTGATGTAAGGGTAATTTTGAAAAATCTATGATCTTTTTATGAGTAATTTTTTGTGATTTGACTTTATCCAGAAACTTAATTGCAATATCTGAGAATTCCTTTTTTGAATATGATTCATCATTTTAAGAATTATCTTGGTTATCAATTTCAAAATATTCACATACTCTATATTAAGCATGCTTCACTTAACGTTTTCAATATTTTCCTTCTTCTTACCTATCTGAATATTATGTGAATTAAATGAACCATCCATTTTTTTTAATATTTTCGAAGGGTCCATAACTTTCCTTTTTTTAATGTAAGTTTGACTCACTTAGAGATAAACTAAAGTACTGTTTTGATTGAAATGAGATGTTGGGGAGCAAGGAGGGAGAGTATACATTTTTTTTTATTCTGTGAAATCTTTTTTTCTCACTAAATACATTAGAGAAGTTTTAGGCTCCGGAAGCTACGATCATGGTTCCTTAAAGCAACCAATCCCGACGCAACTGGAACGTGT
>JAABKJ010003333.1:0-26157 GCA_011634705.1 Andricus grossulariae
CAGTCGCCTCATTTGGAGTGACCAGCCGCTCCAAGTCCGAGAGTTACTTTTCGCTCCAACGAAAAGTCACACTCCACAACAAAGGGAGAAGCTCACTTCTAGCTTCAACTTGGACCGACGATTAACACCATTAGAGCGGCATCTCACTCCATGAAATTTAAAGAGTATATAAATCAGTAGAAAGGTGTTGTATCCTTCACTCTACATTTTTTTGAATCCACACTTTTTAATATTTTAATATCAAGATCAAATTATATTATATCCGGATCAATTTCCACGCCCCTTTCATTTAGTTTATCAATTACGTCGAACATTTTCCCCACATGGTCGCGCACATCTTCGCCATCTTCCATTCTCGTGAGTGTAAGTTGCTTCCAAAGAGTGGCTTTCCGTGTTGGTCCTTTTGATTGGTAAATTCCCTGCAACTTCAACCGTACTTCGCGAGAAGTTAAACATCCCTTAATTTGCTTCAATTCAGAGGGATTGATAGACAAGATAAGGTCGGACTTAGCTTTATTGTCGTTTTTCGACCACTCACTCACTCGGGCTGCGGCGACGGCGTCACCAGCTGCAGCTTCTGGTTTCACATTTTCCCCACTCACATAACCCCAGGCATCGTTTTTCACAAGTAACGCTTCCATCTGCATTTTCCACGTATCGTAGTTCTTTTTGCTACGAGTATACTGGCCCCATAACCTGTTCGGTAAGGGTAATCATTGGCGACTGATTGGCACGCAGGCCAACAAGGATATAGTTGGATCATTTGCCTGTAGGTGGCGCTACGTATATCAACTGCGTATCGATTTCAAATATAAATCCCATTCCAATACAAAATATATTAATTTTTTCACCAAAATATATGAATTTTTAACTAAAAAGATAAGTTTTCAATCAAAAAATGCAACAGTTATATTTCAGTTGGAAAAATTAATTGGTAATTGAAAAAAATATGATTTTTCAACAAAATAGTTGAATTTTTAACCAAAAAATTTATCACGAACAAAATACATGAATTTTCAAAGAAAAAAATTGGTAAAATAAATTTTTTTTTAACAAAGTAGTTTCAAAAGATTGACTTTTCTTCTTTTGATTTTTGAAAAAAATGATACAAATTATACAATTAATAGTTAGGAATGAATTAAAAAATTAGAAAAATTAAAACTCATGTATCACATACTATCTGTTCACTTTAACCTATTATTTAAATTTTTTATATAGAACTTTACAACTAGCATGTACTGCACCAGTGATATTTCCAGTACTAGTATTGGTTTAAAATCTAACTCAGTTGTTAGTCAATTTAGTACCTCTAGAACCTACTGTCCTGGTACTGATTCTAGTATGAAATCAGTACACGAATAGCGTGGGATATTCCAAGAATGTGTACACACAGGAAAAAAATTCTGCTTAGTTATAGGATTTTTAGTTGAAATAGAAACAGCATAGATTTTCTGTAAAGATTACTGAATTATTCTGTAGGGTTTACTGAATTTTCATTTTACAAATTTATGGATACTTTCTGTAAAATTTAATTAGATTGTTTCAAATTAAAGATGTCAATTTGATAGAAGAGTTGAGTAAATTGAAATCCTAAAATATTAGCAGACTCATTTTTCTCTGTGTAAAATGTCCACCTTTCAGAAACGTTCTACTGACAGTTGATGAAAAACTTACTATTATTGTTACTTTTAACAACAAAATATATCATAAACCGTAAGAGATAGGGAAAAATTAATGCAATTTTTTGAGTTTTTTGAGTAGCGCATATGCTACACAATAATCTAATATAATTTGATCTTAATATTAAAATATTAAAAAGCGTGGATTTAAAAAAAGTTAGAGTGAAGGATACAACACCTTTCTACTGATTTATATACATTACGTATACCACATTCAATAAATCTCTTATAATACCATATTAATTTATCTTTAATTTAATTTTTTTGTTTTGCTTTTTCAATCTTAAATTCACTAAAATCTATCCTCTTAATAAGTATTCCCTTCTTCACTACGAAATTTTTGCTTATCAATTCTAAATGTATCTTGAATTGTGTTGTATCATAATTCAATGAATCTTCCTCAATTCAACTTTAATTTAACTTTTTTGTTTTCTTTCTTTCATCTTAAAGTTCAATCAACTTGATCCTTTAAATAAGTTTTCTCTTTTTCACCCAGAAAACATTTTTTTCTTGAATTAAAGAATTCGTTTGTTTAAAGAAAATGTTTTTTTTTTGTTTATTCCAGGAAATTTTTTCAATCTGAAGAAATATTTCATTTATTTGAAAAGAATCTTTTCTCTATGTGTGTTGAAAAGTGTATTGTAATACTTTAATACATACACAGATATATGCATTTGCTTAACTTATGTGATAAAATTCATAGTAAAATTTGAACTTACATTTTTCTTTTCTTCAAATGAGTTTTTAAATATATTTAAAATGCATTAAACATCTATCTCAAATCCAAGTACGTATTTTGCTTTTCGAACTCTGTGATCCCCCCAATCTAAATAAATTTCTGATCCATGAAAAATGATAAACAATATTTTCATCGTTTGGATCTTCTAAATCTTCTTCAATGCCAATCTGACTATTATCATCCTCATAATCATCATGTCTCTTCATCTTTTTTAGCATAAAAAGATGAATTGTGGGCTTTCGGTATGATGGTTTACTTAAATATATCGGTACTATTTCTTCATTTTTATTTGAACTTAGAAGATTATACTCAATCCATTCATTGCTTCGAATTTAGGAATATTTTTGAGTACGATGGTAAATTTGATTATATCATAATGTAATACGCTGTTGAAAGGTGGATAAGACCCCTTCCGCTTCGGATGATCATAAGTAGGAAAAAGATCTGCTGCAACTGCCCAAAGGAATGAAAAAGGATCGTTGTTTTCAATATTCACAATGGCCTTTTTTCTGTATATTTTTTGGCAATTTCATGAAAGTTGATATATTTCTGTGCTATGATTCTTCTCCCTCTTCTTTAACTCTCTCTATTTTTTTTATTCTTCTAACTTATTTTCACCTTCATTTATATTATCTTGAACAATTTTTTTGACAACTCATCCTTTTAAAATTAAAATAAAAAACCTTTTTGTGTCTTATATTTTGATAGAGAACGAAAAAAAATGATATGAGATGATTTTTTAAGACCAAGCTGATAGGACTGACTTTACTACACTGAATATGGTAATACACTAAAAAATTGCTTGCAGATCGCGTCTTATATACCTACGGATTATTATTATTATTATTATTATTATTATGAAGGGAAACATTTTGGGAATGTTCTCGGAAACTCTTTCTAGAAAAACATGTAGGGAATCATGATATTCACAGTGGGAAAAACGTTTATGTGATATAAATTCAAAATAGAAAATTAAAAAAATGTAACCTTGAAAGCTATTTACCAAAAAAATTATATATAATAATATGCTTCATAATAACGAATAATTTACTCTCTTTATCAATTAATATTCAAGAAGGCACTAAATTCTAATCATGGTGCCTATACACGTTCAGAATATAACGTTTTGTAACATGAAAAATGTAATGCATCATTAAAATAAACTTGAAGTGGTTTACACAAAAAATTCTTTTTTCAGAAAATTGCGTAGAATAATTCTTTGGTGACGTCATCATGAATATTCCAGAAAACTTAGCATGAGTATGAACCATTACAGCTGTAGAATGTTCTCAATGTTGGTAAGATAATTTTCATAATCTCTAATAGTAATACCTCTTTGTTTCAAAGTTCTGGAAGATTCTAGACTGCAGAAGAATGTTTTTTCACGAATTATTTGCGCACTAAATAAAGACAGGAATTTTTAGTTGAATATGTTATCTATAAGGAAGCAATACATCAAATTTATATAGCCAAAACAGGATGTCATGCATAGTATTCCATTCCATATTTATTGTGACATAGTATCACATATGATATCTTAGTGAAGTTAAAAACATATAAATTGTTATATGAAATCTGCAACCCATTCTTAAATATCAAATTAAGATGCATGCGGGAATAATAATCACAGAAAAATAATTCTCTGGTGATATCAAAAACAACGTGCATGAAATTGTGATTCATCTCGTTCCTCGAGTTTCGAGTGGAGTTGAAAAACGTATACATTGTTGTAATCAAATCCTTGATCCATTCTTAAATTTCAAATTAAGATGCCAGCGGAAATGATAATCACTAAAAAATAATTCTCGGGTGGTGCCAAAAAGAACGAACAAAACATTCAAGAAGAAACTTAGAATGTTTTAGCAAAACCATTTATGAAAAATCACTGTACTGTAGAATCATCTCAATGTTGGTAAGGTAGGAATCTATAATTAGAAACACCCTGATGGAGTACGAATATTCATGATGACGTCATACATATCCAGACTCGGTCTTACAAAGTGGCTTAGAACCCGTCTTGTAAAAGTGGCTTAGAAACGGTGGCTTGGAATCCGTCTTGTAAAAGTGGCTTATAACCTGCCTACTATATCTACTTACGAAGGTTTGATTATTTATTAATATTTATTTTGTTAAATAGAGTTTTACTTTTTTTTTATTAACATAAAAATAACTCCTGAAGAAAAACTTGTTTTGAAGTTTCATATTAATTGCCTTTAAATAGTTCTTAAATAATTCCTTCAAGAAAACTGTACATGTTGTGTCTATTCACTAGGTTTCAAAAAGTTCGCGCTTTTCCGCCATCATATATGCTAGGTTGGGTTCAGTGGTGGGAGAACGCGGATATCTCTGACATGCGCAGTGGTGATTCCTGTATATTTTTACGTTATGTAATCCCATGTGTCAAACTAAAAATACACAGGAATCACTACTGCGCATGCCAGAGATATCAGCGTTCTCCATTCACTCTCTGGGTTACGAACTTCCTTGTATCCGCTACCAACCTGAAGGAATTTCAGATATCAGAAAGTATCAAAATTTTAGTTTATGTGATTTTTCATGAAATAAAGATAGATTAAACTACATTTTAATCATTAAACTGATTGTAAGTGAAAGTATACTTATGATAAATTGTGATTATCGATATCTGATTATTTTATCATGCATCAGGAGCACTGTGCATCCTTCCACCAAGTACTTCGGAATAGGCTCTTCCGACTTTAGACGTGAGGTGAAAATGCGGGCCAGGTGTTGGTGGGTTGAAGGAGACTTCTTCTACCATAGGCTCTTAATACCATCTTGTCCCAGAGTGAAATAGTTCTTCATGCCTCTTAATACTTTTTTTACCTCCTCGGAAGCGATAGGTGGGCATTCCTCTTCAGGTGTCCTGAGGGAATTGTACAGCCCCTAGAAGCTATTCATGTTCTTTGTGTTTTCTTCTAGTGGATGCTGGATGTCGTAGACTTCTCTCCAACATGCCTCGACCTCCTCTTATTTGAGCGGGTGCGAAACTATCACTGGTTAGTAACCTCAAAGACATACCCGCGTGCCAAAAACATGCCGAGGCACTTGCGAGATAGATGCAGAAGGCTACTGTCATTGGGTCGTTCCGTGTCCTCAAGGTACACGAGGGTTTTGCCAGCCTATCGTTGTTATTTCGTCGTGCCCTGTGGCCACCCATCTCACGGTCGTACGACGTGTACTCATGATTTTTCATGAAATAAAGATACGTATTATATACGAATATACATGATATAATATACGGATATACATGAATACTCACCGTGTAATTTACTGCGGTTCTACTGCCCTACCGAAAATCTAGATTCTTTCTTGATACTTTCTAGACTCAGCTCGTCTAGCGAACGTCTAGGGCAACTTTATGACGGTCGCCTTGTCAATTAACTTCTTGATATAGAAATTGACAGCAGTTGCATCGTAATTAAGGCATCCAAAAATGATCATACAAATTTCGTGTTTTAATTTCCCTTTTTCTTCAAAGTAAACAACGAATGGGTAAATAGTTATTTGTTCATTACTCCAGTAGTGATCTTGAACACAGTTTTGAATTACAGGAAGAAAGTTTTCGTCAAAATCACTTAGTATCACAAAACTTCTTGGTTCTTGAGATTCTTTGATATCTTAGAAAATTTCTTTGCGCTTTTGCTAGGAAATCGTGCTTCAAAACTTGAGGTAATTTTTCGCTAAATTTTTAACATAATCATCAAATGAATTTATGATAGTTTCTAACATTGAACGATCAGTCACACAATTCTTTTTAAAATATCTTTGTAGCATACAAGAAAATGCCTCTCAGTCTCGACTTCTGCAATCTAATTTAGTCGTGCTCCAGATACCATCAGTTTAAGATTCTGATGAATTTCATAAAAGCAGACTGAATGCGTGCACCTACTGCCTGCCAGAATGCATTCTGTGAGTCTTTATTCTGCAAATTTGGAAAACCCCGAATTCGTAGGACGGATGCTTTTTTAAAGAGATGTACAGCTCTTTTAGATTTCCCAAAAGTAGTCGCTTTTACATCAACGAACATTTTCCATTCTTTTTCACTGATATGCAGTCTCTTTGAACAGGCATTTCTCGCCTGAATTCATTGTCATAATAAAAAGGAATGGACCAGTGTTTCCGTCTCTTGTGAAAGCCTTTCTCTAATCTGGGGTTAGGCGATGAACCAATTCCTTGTTCAGTATGAGTATTTTTTATCACTGCGTGTCATACTGTATGCCATGCCAAACGTAGTTTGTATATGACGAGTTCCCCAACTAATTGGTAGCATAGTTAGGAATTTAACTTTTTCTGATTTATTTTTTGTTTCATATACTTTTTCTTTGAGTTCATCAACCAGTTCATTTATTTTATTGTTATTATTTCGCTCAATATTAAATACTTTCTCTAACGCACTATTGACAGCTTCCTTTATTGCTTGTACCTTAGGCGCTTGGGCCTATATTGATCTACTATCCTTCGAATTATTAATATGTGAAACTTTTAAAAGTTTAAGAATTTTATTTAAATTTAGGATTGCTTCCTCATCGTCAAAAGTTTGACTTTCATATTCTGCTAATTTAAAATTTTCATTGTCCCCATTTTCTATTTCTTCTTCTGCGTTATTTACTTCTTCAGCATCTAGGTCATTCTGCTAATCGAGCTCATCGTGCAATGGAATTGAAGAATTATTATCAATATCGCTTGAAGAAGTATTTAAGATATCAGGTCTCATTACAGTTTCTAGACTGTGATCAGCATTATTAGAAAATAAAAGTAAACTTGAAACGCAAATGTATTTTCCTACATTTTCGGAAGGTAATTTTTTCGTAGAACAATTATCTTTCGTAATTGGGCGAAGTTTTGCTTGACCATTTTGATGGAATATCCCTTTTTATTAAACGGATTGTAACAGCGAATGACTGGGGACATGGCTCCAAATTCTTCCTAAAGTTTCCTACTTTAAATATTTACCTAATATCGTTAAAATTATAATCTTAGAACATAAAAAAATGTAGAATAAAAAAAAACAATTAGACAATTTAAAAAAAGGAAAAAATTAACAAAACAAAGGAAGGAAAGTTTATGATGATTTCCAAATCCACTTTAACCTTAAATTAGAGAATCAGAACCATATGTATTGATAATAAATAATTAACTATCAGAGAAAATTTATCATCAAACAGTATTTTACGACTCAAAATTGTAGGAACAATTATAACGAAAACGAAAGGCTTATGATACTAGAAATATACAAAGAAATAATACAAATTTTTGCAATACAAACAGAGTCCGTATAGTTTTATCGGTAATGTATTATGTATTTGTGATATTGGAAAATAAATCGACATAAATCGGCTTCATAAGATTTCACATTCAAGAATATTTTGTGGCCTAGTAAGCTCTAACACGACAGATAGGTGGAAAGAAACAAACAAAAATGTGGGAAACATAAACATTTATGACTATGTTCGCTTTATGCATCTTGACCCGGCCGTTACACGGGAAAGTGGACGTGCACACTTCACCTGTAAAGTGCATGACTCGGAAACCAGAAAAGGCTAAAAAGTTCACTTTCTCCAATGAGAAATAAAAACATAGGGGTTGATTGGCACATAAAAAAGTAAAAAAAAAAAAAATACAAATTCAAACAAAATTAAAATACAAAATATTTTCACAGTTTTTTACTCGAAATTTTTACTTTTTTGCAGCCTTATTTCTATAGAAAAGAAGAGTACTAAATTTTACATAATACATATATATTTTAATAAAATCGGTTAAAAACTTTCGGAGATGTCGCACTTACAAAAAATTCAAAGTGACGTAACTCTTTCAATTTTTAATTTTATTCAAAAATATTTCACCACAATATTTTACCTACCTTCCTGACCTGAAACCTCTCTTTTGTAAAATTATATATTTTAAGACAAATATTGGAAACTATTTCTCTATTACTATGTTGGAACAAAGATTAGGAAAGCAGGAGGAGCCTAATAAAAAGGTATAGGAGTTGGACAGTAGTACTGCAAGGATAAAAAGCTGAAACGGGAGGGCGGGAGATCGGGAATGAGGATAAAGAAAGGCTGAGAAAAACTAAGAAAAATTGAGAGAAGAATACAAAGGAAAGGGAGCGGAAAGGAGAAAGTATATAGTGTTAAAGGGTTTAAGATTAGAGGGAAAGGAACTGAAGGAAGGAGTGGAAGAAGTTCTAAAAGGGATGTATGCTAAGATAGAGATAGAGGAGGTGCGAAGTGAAGGAAAGGAAGCGCGAAGAGGAGAGAAAATGGTACTGGTAAATCTAAAGAAATTGGAACATAAGAGGTAAGTGATTTCTAAGAAGAGGGAGTTAGATGGAAGCTCGGAGCTAGAAGAGAAAGGAACGGTAGACAGGAAAATAAGAAATAGTAGTAAACAAAAAGAGACGAGAAACGAAAGAAGGAAAGAATGGAGAAAAGGGATACAAAAGATTACAAGAGCGACATCTTGGTAACAAGAGATTACAAGTGGCTTAAGTGCAAACAGGAAGAATAAAAAAATCAGAGCAATGGGAGGAATAGTGATGGGATTAAGTAATAAATGTATAAGAAGCAAGGATAAGAAAGATATGAATGAACAAAAAGAAGGATTAATAGCAGAAGGGGTAAAGATGGGAGGAAAGAGGTGGAAGACAGTGGAGGTGTATGTGAATGGTGATATGTTATGGTTAAAAGGGGAAACGAGTGGGTTTAATATAAAGAGTATCGGAAATATTTAGAGAAAAAAAGCAGGGTAAAGTTAGGAGATCAGGACGGAGATAGTTTCTGGTTGGTGAGAGGAGTACACGGAAAGAAATTTTTGACGATTGCGGTACTTATACGTACCACTGCTGAGCTAAAGACACGAGCGTCAGCGCGCCCTACGTTGAAGGTGTCTACTCTCTTATTTTGAGATCGCTGCGATACGACACACGTGCGCGGCCTCGCGTAAATTTACTTATATATAACTTAGTAAGACTCCAATTTCGTGAAAAGTTTCGACTTCAGTAGGGGTTCTCTTTTTCATTTGGACCATAGAAATGTAGAAGTCGGATCGACTACTGTAGCACGTTTCTGTTCTCTTGTTTGGGATAGCAGTGTTCCCAGATTTAAGGGAGCAACGTTGTACCACATTAAAGCTCATATAAGAGAAAGAATAGAAAAGCGCCAGGGGTAATGCAACAGATATAGGGAATAGGAAAAAGAAGGTTGAAAAAGAATGGAGGAGAATGTGGTTATTTTATACGCTGGTATGGACGGTATAAACGCTGGGGCAGATACATTGCGATGGAAGAAGAGGAAAGAGATTGACAGTTTACAAAAAAGGTATATAAGTGTTTCCATGGAAAGTGCCATTTATCTGCCGCCATGAATTTATAGGAAAATTCACACTTAAAATAAAATTTATATTGCATGAAAATTTACAGATAGACTCTTTGAAATAGGAATAAAAGCTTACAGTCATTAAAGAAACCCTCATGAAAAGATATAACATATAATAGTTGGACAAAATCCCAAAAATATACCTGTAAAATATTTGTCACCAGCTAACAATCGAATACTTTGCAAGCACACAGCATTTCTGCGTAATGTTTGAAAATTCTGAGAAAAGTCATGATAGTTCAGTGGAGTATAGGCTACTGAAATTTTATGGATTTGGCATTGTGCTTTGATTTCTACCTCAGCAAGAAAATCTTCAAGTCGTGTCACCGTTTTTACGGTTCAAATGTCCCCTCCAACGTCTGTAATTATTGAAGTATCACACATTCAAATATCAAAAATTTTGATTTCGTCGAAAAAATGTCCCCTCCGTCAGGTACTTTACACCAGGAATTCTTGAAGCACACTTTCCTATGCTCACGAAAATGAAACAGTATGTTAGGCCGAAGAAGTTCATCCTAAATTAAGTTAATATCGCAGTGCTCGCAAAATTTATTTCTAATTTAAAGCTAAAATGTCCCCTTCAAAATTTCAACGAAAATGTCCTCTTTAACACCTGTAGCTGTAAAAATCTTTTGCCCATTTTGCTGCATTTCAATGGCCAAAATACGTCTCCGCAAGGAAAATTATGTGCCTCAAAAATCATATGTATTTCGTAAAAATCATAATATGTATATAAATGGCTTTTCTTCAAAAGTTACATGTGGGGAAAAAAATTTTGTTCTACAAAAAAGTTCCATTTTATTGAAAGGAATAACTTTTTTCTAAAACTTTTTTTCAAAAAGTTGATATGTTTTGAAATATTACAAAAAATTAGCAAATGATGGAAAAATATTACTTGTTTCTATCAAATTACTCCGCTAAACATATTTTTTAGGGCAAAGAGGTTTTTAAATTTGAAAGGACTAAATTTTTTCCCATACTAACATCATTTTAGTAAAAATACAAAATAAAAATTAATTTTTATATCACATTTTGGACACATAAATCTATCATTATTATAATAGGTTAACCCCTTTCTAACAAAAAGAATAAGAGAAGAGTTTAAAAATATATTTTTAACGTTTATTTAATGTATTGTATTTAAAATAATAGTTTGATGATAAAAAAATATATTTAAACAATTTTTAACAAATTTTTAATACCAAAATTTACTTAAACGTTAAACATAATTTCATTTGCTTACTTTATTGAAATTATATTTTTTCAAGACATATCCTATTATAATTTCCATTACATTTTATGTGAGTAATATCAAAGAGAAAGAGTAACATTATTACATAATATGTTATATTATATGTATATTCTAATTATAATATCTTCTATAATATATTTTAATATAATACATTTTTTTTAATATTATGTGATACAATTTTTTATATTTAATAGTATTTAGAAAATAAGTATTTCGTTGGGTTTGAAATTTCTCGTCTTAAGTGTAATTTTTCTTCTTATCACCAGGGGAGACTATACAGACTTGTTAAAAATAGTTTGCGTACAAGAAAGAAAGAAGTTGTAACAAATTATTCAACTAAAGATTTCAGTGTTTAATGAAATTATCCATATAATTTGCATTTATATCATAATATAAATACTTGTATGTGTTTCGTCAATGACTGGTGCTTTATGTTACTAAAATTACAAGGCAGGTATTCATTCACTTGTAAGTATTGTTTGTTCTATGTATACTATTTAATGTTATTGCAGTTTCAGACGAATTTCAAAGTAATTTATTTTAAATATTAGCAGATAATAAATTAATTATATTATTTAATATCAATTTATATTATTGTTCAACAAAAATAATATTTTCTAACCTTAAAATTTACTTCTCTTCTGTTGATATCGATTTTCGAGAATCAATTATGAAGAAAAAATGATTCAAAAGGAATTTTCTTTGTCTTTATTTTAACGATTCTATTTTATCGTTTTTATTATTTTGTCTAAGTTGAATGGTAGCATCATACACAGAAAAGTTGCCAAAAACTTTGAGCAAAAATGAAGCATTTTTATTGCAAAAACGGCAAAAGCAGGCAACAAAATGTCGAGCAAAAGCTTAAAAGAACGCTGAGCGCAATAGCAATAATAATAATACTAAAATACGTAGCGAAATGTGCTTAATCTACAAAACCTCAATGTTGGAAGAAACCTAAAAAGAATGTTATGAATCGAAGCAGACCATCAGCTTCGCAGAATTCACCAAATATTTCACATAGTGCGAGTTTAATTACTAATGAAGAGAAAAAAAGTCCCAGACGCGAGTGCTTCGTTTGGGAGCAACCAAAAGCAGAACTTTGACGGTGAAATTTTACAAAAATTATTAGCAAGGGATGTTGCAGTCAAGTTTATAGCTTTCACTGATTCACAGAACGCATGTCCAACCTCATCTTCAGAACATTTCCTCCATTCAACCTGTGTTTCTTCTTAATACTATAAATCTGATAGATGAACTACTTGAAGCAGGTGCATAAAACTATTTCGTAGAACCATTGAATGACAAACAATTTTTTATTTACATCTTTCTTACAGGAGGCAGAATAGCTTATGAGGCACTTGCTACAAACTTACCTTCACCATCTGGAAGTACTATTAGCCGTACCATCAAAAAATCAAATTGACCTGTAATTGAGGGAGAGGGTCAAGTAAACGAACGAAAATCATTTTTAGAAGCACATAATGTAACACCGCCTGTCTGGCTTAGTCATAACGCTACAGGGATTATTAACTGAATTCAGTATGATCGAAAGACCAATAAGTTGGTAGGATTTGTATTGCCTTTCGATACTACTGGTATGCCTAAGACAAATACATATTTAGCTACGTCTATTAAAGCCCTTGATTTATGCTTGTTCGGCACAGATAATGAGTTCGATTACTAAGATGTGAGAAATCGATGGCGTTACATCGCAAACAGTTTACGTCCAGTTTCTATATCTGTAGTTCGTGCATCGTCAGACGGAGACAGTATAATATCCAGGGTAATGGTAAATAAAAAGTCATGAGAGCTGTATACTTTATATCTAAAAGTAAGTCCAAACTGACTAAATCTAAACTCTACCATTCTGAGCAGATACGCAGCTCTTCGCTAGTTTTTGCTTCCTCATAGAGAAAGCTTTGTAATGGTAACAATTTCAAAACAAAACAAAAATTAATTCATGTATGTGTGGATCTGTGTGGATGTAGCACTTTTTTGTGAAAACGATAACTTGAAGACGGTTGCAAATAAATGGATGGAATTTGGGGGGCTTATTTTCACCACTAATATCTCAAAATTAACCTAAAGATTTCTAAAAATAATTATTACCTTTTTTTTAGCACATTATAATATTTTGAAACTGGGTTTTTTATAGTAAAACTTTTTTCATCAACATAATTCAAACTTGATACAAGAATATAAAAGATCCCTTGGTTCGAGACGAATCGACTGACCTATAATATTAATCAATTGTATTGAAGATTACGGAAATTATGGTCATTTATAATATTTGAAAAATAGTTTTTTGTATAGCTGAACGTTTTTCATTAACATAATTCAAAATTGATGCAAGAACGAATAAGATTCCTTGATTCGAGACAAATCGATTGACCTATAGTATTAATCAATTGTATTGAAGAGTACGAAAGTTATGGTCATTTATATAATTTGAAAACACTTTTTTCATTGACATAATTCTAAGTTCCTCCGTGAGGAAGCAAAGTGCTCATCAAATGAGCGCCATGAACTTGTAAATACAATCAAACTGGAAGCGATCGAATTTACAGCTAGTTTTCTCAAACTACCCAGGAGTCGCCGCGAGGAGGTAGCTACATTTAGACTCTTACTCAATACACAACTCCTCAACTAGGTGAGTATGATCTGGATTTACGTCAGTTTCAAATGCAATTTCGTCCCGAAAGTGGGCACAATTTGTCTGGGCTGTAGCTCAGCTTTAATGAAAATGATGCCATCCCTCTATTTACTTGTGACTGATTTACTTGCTTCAGTAATGATTTAGACGGTTCGTTCAACCGTTCGCTGACACTTTTCCAAGTATACAAGTTCCGTATACCTATTGAGTTGCAAATTCAATTTCGGGACGAAAAACTTTCGTACGACTGGTTTCTGCCTTTATTTTATTTTTCCGGGTAGAGAAGCAGATAACACCTCGGAAATTTGAACAGGCGTTTATCAGCATCGAAAGCGAGGCATGGCAAAAAAAGAAAAGCCTAAACCAGTGATATGAAAGTTCTTCGTCCCGAAATTGAATTTTCAAGTCACAAGTTATCCGGATCTTGTGGACTTGGACAAAGGGGCAATTACAGAGCCGCCAATTCTAGCTAATGTAACAGCAAGCGAGCTAAAAATTTTAAATGATCAACACAAGCGCTCCGCCAGTCGATTCAAACAAGTTCCCCTGTTATACACAAGCAGTTGAACGAACCGTCAAAATCATTACTGAAGCAAATCACGAATGAAAAGAGGGATGACTTAATTTTCGTTAAAGCTACACTGAAGTCCAGACAAATTATGCCCATTTTCAAGACGAAATCGCGGTTCAAACTGACGTCAATCCAAATCATACTCACGTAGTTCGGTTGTTAGAGTTGGTATTGGGTGGGACTGTAAATCGGGGATGGCCACGGAAAGAGCAAAAAGAGAAAACCTATCAACTCGTCTAACCACACTCCTACCGCCTTCAGTAGGATGGAGCTCGAGATAGTGGGAACACGACAGCTCTCGAGCGGTTCCGACCAAGCTCAGCGCACATCGCGGAAAACCACATTTGATTCTTGGATGTGATTCCGAGCGATAACCTTGGTGTTTTCCCTTGCATGATCCTCACATTAATCGTTTATACTATACAGTATGCACTTTATACTATATTTAAGGGTGATTGCCGAAAAGTTTGCAAATTTACGTCCCAATCATTATCCACTTTTCCTTTGAATAATAAATTTTTTCTAAAATTATCTCATTTGAGTACTTAGATCAAAGCACAATTAAGTCAAGTTTTAAAATATTAGACCATTTTCAAATATTTGACATTCATAGACATCACTTATATTGCCTACTAAAAACAAGTCAGGAATCGAAAGACAAAAAGTCTGGACTTCAGACCATTTCTGATCACTTTTGTTACATTTCTTAGCATAGATCGTCAGGAAAAGTCAGAATTCATAAGAAAATGTTCAGAAATTGTCAGTGCTCGGGTTCGAAGGAAAACACAGGGCCATAAAATTAAATCAAAAAGTCCTCCGTCCAAACCAAGTGGACTATACGTTTTCGGGTGCGCTGATCACGAATTTGTGGCACCTATGACACCTACACGTCAGGATTAAGGTCATTTGAAGGTTAACTTCGTTAATTCGAGAGATATATTTTTGAGCTCAGATTCTGAAAGAGAGGGATATTTTACTTTCAGATATAGTTTGACCCGCGGCACGGGTCCCTTGACCTCTAGAGGTCATATGATTTAAAATCTATCACTCTGAATTCCCTAACAAGTATCTCGTCATGGTAGCCGGATATAGAGGAAATGACCTATACAAAAGTTATTGTATATGAGGGATTCCAAATATATACACAGCAAAGCAGGCAAAAAATCTAAATACTTCATATAACGTTCTGTTTATGATTTTTAAGTTATGGGATATTAAGATTTATTATTTTTTTTACGGTCCTCTTTTTGTCCTTTTCCAGTCCTCACTTGTCCTCCATGTTTTATGCATGGGAGGACTTCAGTGTGTAGCCCCCTGTAAAGAAATTTACGCTGTCATTAACAAAATAAATTCACGAATGACGTATTCGTTTATTGGCGAAAGATCCACGAAGAGCTTTTCCTTCATGTGTAGTAGTAACTCTCTTGAGAGACCAGCAATAGTCTGCCATCATACTTATGTCCCAATAACCTTGGTATCATCTTTTAACGTCCTTGAAGTCTCGGTGAAATCTCTTACCCTGTTCCTCGCTGAAGTCCCCCAAATTTTCCGGGAAGTAATCAATATGGCAGTGAAGAAAATGGATACTTAAATTCATTAGACATCCTATTTTTCTATAATTTCTTAACATTCTATTCAAAATATTGTTGTAATCGGCATCTTTATTTCCTAGACATTTTTGTTGAACTTCTCTGAAACTTTGCCATGCAGCTCAATCCTCATTCAGCATTCTTCTTTCAAATTCTTCATCCTGCAACAGTTCTCTTATCTGTGGGACATCGAAGACTCCTTCATTAATCTTAGCTCACAAAGTTTTGTAAACTTCTCAAAGATGTACACAAAGGCATCACTTCCTTTTCGTAAGTTCATCATTACTTTGATCAACTGTTTAACCAAACCTACCTTAATATGTAGAAGCGGAAGGATGACTTTATGTACAGGGATAAGACTTTCATGTATAATATTCTTAGTACTTTGTGAATTCACTTTGTTGGCCTAATAAGATTGTCGTTATTTTTAAATCTCCGATGAACTGCCAGCTGTGAATACCATGATTCAATTTCCGGAGCCGTAAATGAAGATGATATTCTTCTTTTAATACGACAAAATGACCGACTGGTATAGGGGCCATGTTGTCATTATGGAGCAAAACAGATTTTAAACTTCTTTTCGAAGAATTTATAAATAGACGCTAGTCACTAGCTTCAAACTTAACGCACTTGAATTCAATTTATTAGTCCTTCAACATCGTAAAAATATAACAAATTCAATTCATTAATGAAACTGTGATTATGTTCGTCTCTTGATTCTTCAACTTGAATTTCAATATTTTCAGCATCTGTATTAGAAGAATCTTGATTAGTTGACATCTCAACTTCTCTTATATCATGATTAATGGTGATGAGGACAGGAAGAGTCCCATACTGAACAGATGCATAAGACATAAGAGATATGTTTTTACGGTTGTACCCAGATATATTAGTTGAGAAAAAATAGCAATCCGTGTTATGATCTGTCGGATTTCGCCGAATCATTTGTGAGGAAAATATTGGGTTTTTTCTGATAGTAAAGTTGCAAATCTACATATAATGCATATAGTTTTCAGAGTCCACAAATTGTCCATTCCACTAGTATCTGAAATGAAAAAATTTCTGTGATTTTCTTTTAATTTATCTGTAAATGGCTTTCTTTCAATACTGATAACGCATTTCCCACAAACAACACAAAAGTTGTCAATACGCAGATTGCAAGGCGTCATTTCTATTCTTGTAGCAGTAGACTCTACACTCAGAGAAATTTCCGCTAAACGATAAAGAAATACTGTTAAGGTTGAAGTACAATCGTTTGAGAATTAGTTTTAAGAAATAGACCCTCTAACGGTTAAAGTGCGAATCGTTTCAACGATAAGCGATTCTACAATAACATGTAAGAGGTGCAGTTTAACCGGTAAAATGGGACGTACTTTTACCGTAAAGTAATATTGACTTAAAATATACAATTGTCTTCTAAAGATAAAAAGGCGTGACTCTATGATTTAGTCAACATCATTTTAGCGTTAAACTAGATCGTTTAAGAGTGAAACACGTTTCTGTTTTAAAAGTATCCTACTTTAACGATTAGACGTCCGACTTTATCGTTCAGAGGAAATTTCTCCATGTGTACAGAGGCCAAGTTATCCAAAAATGTAGAGCTGCGGTCGCATGAGACCACGATCGCGAGCCCGCTTGCTCACCCTGACCAATCGCCGATACTGGGGTTCCGAATCCCTGCATCGTAAAAATACTTTTTTTTTTGTGCAGGCCATCACGGCTTCACGCCTTCACCCAGGGACTTCGCGAGGGACCCGTTGCCCGCCGTCCCTGCGTGGAGGTGTCCTGGGGGCCAATACAACATATATTTAGCAGACATAGTGCTTTCACTGGCAACACACTTCCTGTTACTACACGCGCGATTGCAGCAGAATTCCGCCAGAATTGCAGCAGTGTATGCCCATTTTATGTGAATGTAAGTGCGAATTTCATTTCCTCTGGATCCTGCTACCATTACGAGATACTTGTTAGGGAATTCAGAATGATCGATTTTACGTTCATATGACGTGTAAAGGTCACTGGGACCCGTGGGTAAAAATATAGCCCAAAGTAAAATATCCCGCTCTTTCAGAATCTGAGATCAAAAACATGATATCTCTCGAAGTAACGAAGTACACCTTCAAATTACCTTGACCCTAAAGTGTGGAGGTCATAGGGGCCACGAATTCATGATCAGCGCACCTGAAAACGAATGTTTTAAATACCATTACCTCGATATTAGCAAACCATGACAAGCTACTAGGTTCAGAAGTCCTAAAGAATGTTTTTGACCTTCCTGTGACCTCTAGAGGTCACTGGGACCCGTGTGTAAAAATATATCCGTACGTAAAATTTACCGCTCTTTCAGAATCTGAGGTCAAAAAGAGGACATCTCTCGAATTAACGAAGTTGACCTTCGAATGACCTTGATCCTGACGTGTAGGTGTCATAGGGGCCACGGATTCGTGATCTGCGCGCCCGAAAACGTAATTTGTAAGGATCATTACCCCGATATTAGCAAACCATGACAAGCTACTAGGTTCAGAAGTTCCAAGGAATGTTTTTGACCTTCATATGACCTCTAGAGGTCACTGGTGCCGTGAATAAAAATATGTCCGTACGTAAAATTTCCCGCTCATTCAGAATCGGAGGTCAAAAATATGATATCTCTCGAATTAACGAAGTTGACCTTGAAATGACCTTGATCCTGACGTGTAGAGGTCACAGGGGTCCAAGAATAGAATGCCATAAAACATAATCGCTTTTATATTTCCGAGCTTATTTATATTATTTATTAATTTATATTTATTTATGCACATTCTCTTTTTACTTATATTTAATGAATAATATTTTTACACTAAATGACTCTGAAGGTGAATATGAAAATTTGATCCGTTTTGACACATCTTTTTCTCTTCATAGGATACATTATATTTATCCTAATTTTTAATTGTTTAGGAAAATTTTTAGGTATCTGAAATCGTCGAAATCCGCAGATTTTGAATTTCTAACTTTTAAATCAGTATATGCAACAAGGAAAAAAATTATTTCTAACTTTTAATCCTTTTCGGTTGGCCTACCTGTGGTCCTAGCCGATGAGCTGCCTGACAGGTGGTAAATTAACATATCTTCAGAAATAATCAGACTCGTCAGGAATGGCAAGGATGCTTAGTAATCGTCAGAAATTTTGACCATTTGTGACGATTCCTTAATTTTTCTTTAGTAGGGTTGAGTTGAAAAAAAATATCAAGAGTAGAGATAAATATTTTAGAGTTTAGGATTCTTTAAATCACTTCAAAGTCTGCCGCAGCGGTTTTATGTCTCATCCTGCTCCATTGCTATTTTAGATTAAAACTCGAAAATAATTATTCGACCTATTTATAATCCGCGACAAAATTGTTCATGTTGTACTTACGAAGATTTAAGTATAGGTAATTGAAAATCGATTTATCAACTTTGATTCCACATAAAAGTTAATAATGATCACTATTTTTGTGTAATAGTTTTTATACAATGTCCAGTAACGCTCCATATTAATTTATCATACTATAAAATGAGAGGATGTTTTGAAACTCTGAAATCAAAATCAGATAAATCGTGAAAATATTCCATTTTCCACATATTTTTAAATATTTGTAACTTATCTTAGTCGCGTGTCCTGTCACGTGACTTTTAGCAATGTGAAAAATTGCAATCCATCACAAATAGATTCCTTGATTTCTTAGTTTCATATTTTTATACTCTCTTGAGTTAACCTTAATTAAAAACACATATTCATGGTCAATTTTTCGGCAATCACATATAATTGAATTTAATATTATAATTTTGATTTATTTGTTTCCATCACTATACTCAAAATAGATTAATCATTAAAATATGAATCGATTCCATACGCATACAATTTTCATTACTTGAGTAGTAGAAATCAATTTCAGTAATTCAAATATATGAACGTACGCGTTTAATCCGAGTAGCTGCGTGGCCGTCGTTCCACTTAAGACCGAGAGGATGAGCGAAGTTGAGTCTCGTAACGAGAAGAAGAGCGAGCTCGGGGAAGAGCTCGAAGAAAGGGAGCAAAAGTGGAGAAAAAGCGAGGCAAGGGAAGCACTGGAAGTGGTCTGTGGCCATCCCTGATCTAAATGCAGCTAACCCGTATCTGTTTAGAATGTTCGTGTTTTTTCAAATTAATTTTTATAAAATTTTGAATAACAATCAAAAACTAACCAATCAAGGCTTTTAGGGACTGAAACTGGCGATTTATATTTTTCATGGAGCCCATTAATATCTAAGATGAAGAATGCCCACTTATTTTGGAAAATATCAACACAAATTTTACATTTGTTCACCTTTTTTTTTTAATTTTTCTCAAAAACGGTTGGTTTAATAACAAAAAATGCATGGAACAAGAAAGATGTATTTTATAGAGATCTATAACTTTTCTGGAAACTCTTTTTCCATACAAGCAATAATTTTGAGATAAATGAAGAAAAATACGATTTTTCAGGTTTTCCCGGCAATCGGCTAGAATTTTTTTTTTAACGGAAATAAATTGTACACAGTTGCTTATTAGATAAAAAGGATAATAGTAACAAATCTGGGTCTTTCATTTTCTGGGATTTGTATTTTACGCTACGTCCTACTCTATGTATTGTGAAAATTTCAGGTAATTCTTGCAATAGGTGAGATTACGCGAGAAATACCTTAATACGTACTCTTATCACCAAGATTCAAGAAATCAGGACACTGTTAGTAATATTTACAATGACTACGTCAACATTACTGTTAGGATAATAACTATAAATATTAATAATATGTGTAATTCTATTAAATATTTAAAAGTACACAGAAATGGATACGTACTTCCTCATCAAGATCGTTGGTGCAGTTCTCAATTAATTCAGTAGGTCCGTTCACTTCTTCATCTTTTAAACGTTTTAATCCAAATTCAGAAGGGTAGATCTACAATAATTAAGTGATCAAATATAAATTATTCGGCTACACTAATTTAAAAATATACTAGCTAGTGTATGTATGCATACGTATGATGCGACCCATAAAAATCTTCCGTTCCTTCTTTCCCTCACCACTGACGGCCCCTTCGTACCACCGTACGAGGAGGAGAGAATAAGCGCGCCTAAGTGAGAGAGAGGAAAGATGTCCGAAGAAGTCAAACCTCTCCCTCGCTCCAAGTGTTTCCCAACATTTTCCCTTTACACTTACTTGCACAATAGATTCCAGGCTTAGGACTGGCAGCATTTATTATTATACTGGCGTGCTAAAAAAAAGTTAGGGAACATATTTTGTCAATCATACCTAGCAATATCACTAAAATTTTTTTTTAAATGTCAAGTGAAACAAATGCTACAATAAGCTATATATTCCCCTACAAATTCTTGAAGGAGATATTTATTTCATTTCGAGTAATTTATTTAAAATACCTACAAAACAATCTTCTACATCAGGTGGATCCAAAAACGCGAGACCAAAACAGTTTTTCAGAAAATTACCTATTTCAGAGTTTTTATTCTTGTGTTCATTAGTGTGCTTTCAATTACCTCTCTACTTTCTGTCAATTTAAGGAAAAATTTACAATCGAGCGTTTTTCTGAGCGCGGGACTGATTTCGTGTGCAGCCATACGCAATACACTGAGCAGTAAGGTGGGCCCAAAAACCCTAATTTTTGAAAGTAGAAACGGTATAGTACAAAAGAGATGTTTTTGGACAGAGTTGTAAATCTGGAACGAAAACGCGAGGGTTCCAGGCTCGTTCCGAACGCAGTTCTGAAACGGAACAAGACTGCTGCTCGTTCCGTTCCAGAACGAAACGACACTTATCTCTCCTTGTTCTAGCTTCCACCTTCAGTGTTGCACCAGAATACTTAATTAACACCCTCCCCCTCACGTACCACCTCACTAGAGATAGGATTTGATGGGGGGGGGGGGTTGATGAAGATTGATACTAAAGGGGTTTTTGAGTCGGAGAATACGATATTAAGGGAAAAAATCAAAGCAAGAACTACATTATAAACATTTTTTGAAATTGGTGGATTTAGAGGAAAGTCAGTACGAGGTTGTTTTTTGAATTTTATAGTACGAAATTAGGGTAAAAATACAAAAAGTTCACTCAAATTTTGACAATTATATTAAATTAGTAAACTTCCATGAAAGTTAGTACGAGGGGGTTTTCCGATTCACAGAACACGAATTTGGATTCAAAATTCGAAAAGTTGACTCATAATTTGGAAAATTTTATTAGATTAATTTTCATGAAAGTCATAACAAGGGGATTTTTCGAGTCTTAGAATATAAATTTGGTGCCAGAATTAAAAAATTCAAATTGAAATTTTGAAAATTTTATTAAATTGGAAGACTTACATGAAAGTCATAATGAGAGGGTTTCACTCACAAAATGCTAATTTTGGGTCAAAATTCAAAAATTGAAAAAAGCAATCTTAATTTTGGAAATTCTATTTTAATTTGTAGACTTCCATGAAAATCAGTAAGAGGTGGGTTCTCGATTAACAATATGAATTTCAGGTCAAAATTAAAAAATTTGTCGAAAATTTTGAAAATTTTATTTAAGTGATAGATTTTCATGAAAGTCAGTACGAGGAGTTTTTCCGAGACACAGAACACGAATTTTGGGCCAAATTTCAAGAATTCAGAAACTTGACACAAGTTTTGAAAAATGTGTTAATCTAGTATATTTCCATGAAACTCAGTAAAGAAGACGAGGGTACGTTGGTGGACCTGAAAAAAGTTAACATACAAGAAAAATATACCATCGTAAATAATAAAAAAATGAGCTTCAAGTGAAATAAGATTTTAAAATAAACAATACATAAAAATAGGTTATTGTTAGTTTTTCTGAAGTACTGCACCTGCGTCGAGTGACAAGCCACTTCCGGTGAATTGGCACCCCAACATTATTGTTTGATATTGCATTATATTATTTATTCATTCAATTTGCATAACTCACATTTAAATTACACATCTTACTTGAAATAAGTTATTTTGAAGTCAATTTAGAGGTAACACATGGTGGTGATAAGCAACTCAAACCAGCACATAACCTGCCGTGCGAAAATCTTTTTCTACTTATGCGCTAAAAGATCAAATATTAGAAAGTTTTTTATTAGTGAGGTCAATGTAAATAGTTATTCATCGATTAGATTCAATTGCTCTGAAATGAACCAAAAGTTATCGAAGAAATACCACTAATAAGCTGGTAATAAAAATTTACATATCCACGGGATCTTTTAGAAACGTTTTAGGAATACTCAAAGTTCCACATGAGATATTAAATTTTTTTAGATATTTCACGTGGAACTTTTGAATATCCAAATTTGTTGCAAAAAAATTATGTAAAAAAAATACTATAAAAAAAAATTTGTTCTCCTATCTTTCTGAACCTTCTCTTTTCTATCCCAGTTTATCATTGTTTGCCATTTTAAATCATTTTTGATATAATTTAGAATAAATTTAGCCAGCCTGTTTTTCCAATATCCACTTTTTACGCCATGCAAGTAAATTTTTTTCTCCTTTTTTGTCAAAATATTAATTGTATGTTATTTTTTCTTCAGTTCACTTTTCTGTAAGCCAGACTTTCCCTTGTCTATCTTTTTCTATCTCTTTGCCAATTCTTACCGCGTATGCTTTACAATCTCTTCATTTTTTCCAGCCCACAACATACGCCTCGTCAATATTCATATAATTCTTTTTCTGACTATAATTCTCTACCCATCTTTCTGAAACCTCCTCTTTTCCATTTTAGCTTATAATTGCTTCTTCACGACACTTTTCTGTATCTTTCTGAATAATCATAGTTTGTCTATTTTTCAAGTTTCTCTTTTTAATTCAATGTCTTCCCTAAATTCCCTATTGTGTAACCAAGTCTATATTTTTCTATCTTCGTCTACCTCTCTTAATAACTTATACTTTTCTAGCTAAGGATATTTACACTTAGTATGTCGATTGATCGTCTTCTATATCGAAATGACGCATTTAAATCGGACTTCAACGTTTAAATAATTTTAATCTGCTAATTCTAATTTAGACGTCGTAAATGAAAAAACTCAGATGGAATAGAAATTTTATCATTCTATTTCGACTTTTTTTAAATCGGATCGAAATTGTTGAGTTTATGCACCCATATTTCACCCAAATAAAAAAATTGTAAATCAGCGAGCGAGCGAAACAAATTATAAAGCAGAGTGTCATATTCTGTTATGCAGATCCATTTTGAACAAATATAACACATATCCGGGAAACAACTATTTAATAAATAAATAAATTGTTACATTTGAAATCGTAATGAATCAGTCACTATCGGAAATGGCCAACTAAGATTGCGGATTCACTAAGGCTACGTACCTATTCAAATTTTCCAATTGGTTATTTGTTTCTGGGTTTCAACGCCCTCTGGTGCAAAGATCGTTTTATCCACCGTCTGTTCAAGTCTATCTTTTTCCATCTCTTTATCTTCTTGAAATCTCTCTTTTATGTTTCAGCTTAACATTGTTTATTCACGCCTACCTTTTTTCTACACATATCTTTCAGATTAAATATAGCTGCCCTATTTTTTCAATCCCCTCTTATGTCAATACAGTCTATACAAAGGTCAACGACAGCTTGCAGACTCACTCTATATAGGTTATCCCGATTCTATTCCTGTCTATCTTTTTTTATCCCCTTGTCAATATAAATTTCCGCATATCTTCCTGAATCCCGTTTTTTTTCTCAAGCACAGTATTCAATAAATTTATTCCCATTATACCATTCTCTTTTTCAAATTGATTGTTTAACCATTTACGTTAGTTAAATTAATTATTATTTCACTATAATTTAAAATTGGAACAAAAGTGGGAAATTTGAGAAAAAATTGCAACACTCTAGAACCATTGTGAGAGAATATGATTATAAATGATAATAATAACTTGTTTGAACACTTACGTCTGTTAAATTAATTAAATGGGTTAAATTAAAATTAACGACCAAAAGTGGAAAATTTGATACAAAACTGTTACTTTCTAGAAACATTGTGAGAGAATATGATTATAAAGAATAATAATAACTTGTTCAAACACTTACGTCTGTAAAATTATTATCTCACTATAATTTCAAATTAGAACAAAAGTGGAAAATTTGAGAAAAAACTGCAACTTTCTAGAACCATTGTGAGAGAATATGATTATAAATAATAATAGTAACTTTTTTGAACACTTACGCCTGTTAAATTAATTAAATGGGTTAAATTAAAATTAACGACCAAAAGTAGAAAATTTAAGAAAACTGAAACTTTCTAGAACCATTGTGAAAGAACATGACTATAAAAAATAACAATAATAACTTCATTAAACACGTACGTTTGTTAAATGAATTATTATCTCACTATAATTTAAAATTGGAACAAAAATGGAAAATTTGAGAAAACCTGCAACTTTCTAGAACCATTGTGAGAGAATATGATTATAAATAATAATAATAACTTGTTTAAACACTTACGTCTGTTAAATTAATTATTATCTCACTATAATTTAAAATTGGAACAAAATTGGAAAATTTGAGAAAGAACGGCAACTTTCTAGAACCATTGTGAGACAAATATGATTATAAATAATAATAATAACTTGTTAAGAGGATCTTGAAATCCTTGTGAAAGCGGTGAATAGGTACTCTGAAGCGATTGGCATGAGCTTCGGACTGCAAAAGTGTGCCTGCGTCCACCTACACCAAGGAAGACTAGAAACTGTACCATCGCCTGACGATCAGGGTGTTCAACTTATTGGCGGAGGTACCATTCAACATCTTGGTAATGGAGAAACATATACATATCTTGGAATACCGCAAGTAGAAACCCAAAATGTGCCTGTGTTAAAAAGGGACCTTTGAAAAAGGTATCGTCCAATTCTCAGAAAAATGTGGGCTTCCTAATTATCTGGAAAGAATAAGATCCAGGTGACTAATATGCTGGCCGTTCCTTTACTGCTCTACACGTTTGTTGCAGTTAAATGGAACGTCGATGAGTTGAAGCAACTTGACCGAAGCACACGCAAGATGATGACAATCAATCGAAGTCATCATCCTAGATCTTCAGTACCTCGAATATACCTACCTCGAGATAAAGGGGGTAGAGGCTTGCTAAGCTTGGAGTGTCTTCATCGAGGAACGGTTCTGGCTACAGCCTGCTCAGTTCTAAATAGTGCAGATTCTCTTATGCGATTTGTACATCAACATGAAGTCGTCAATGTTGCGGCGTTTTTATACGGTGCCGCAAATAGGGCCGCAGAGGAGCTTGGC
>JAABKJ010003334.1:0-26150 GCA_011634705.1 Andricus grossulariae
GAAGTTTATTGCACGGCTTTTCCTGTATTTGACCTTGAAATGACCTTGAACCTGACGTGATGGAGGTAAATAGACCTTGGATTCGTATTCAGCGCTTCAAAATACATAAGGATAAAGTGGTCTTGTCAAATAGTCCTCGCCTTTTTTTTTTGTAAACCAGTGTTATTAGTACATCCAATTCTTTCGTTTGTACCCTCTTCGTTGTCCAGCTTAAAGTCGTTGCAACAGTTTCAGAGGCTTATTACTTCACTAGTGAAGAGATGTTCGGAGAAGGCTTGCCTGTCGATGCAACAGTTTCAGTCTTATTATTATACTATGAAACTAATGCTTAATATTTTACTAAGGAAGTGATGCTCAGGGAAGGCTTGACCATCAGTGCCAGCGTCTCTTAGTTTTCTACTTTTTTACTTGAGAAGAGATTCGCGGAAAAGGCTTGCTAGTCGGTCTCACAGTTTCGAAGTCTCATTATTTCACTGTGGAAGAGGTGCCCGGAGATGGCTTGCTTGTCGATGCCACACTATAATTGGCTTAATATTTCAATGAAGAACAGATGCACGGGGAAGGCTTACCGGGAAAGAATCTCCAGTCGGGGCACTGTACCATGGTCTCAGTATTTCGTTTGGGAAGAGATGCCCGAGAAAGTCTTGCCCATGGAAGGCCTGCCTGTCGATAACCCATGTTTCGGGCACTTCTTATTCCACTGGACAAGTGAGGTTTGGCAAAGGCCTGCCCATGGGAGACTTTGAAAGTGGTGAGTAGAAGAAATGCCCATATGAACCTTAGAAATGGTGAAAGAGGTGCCCGTGGAACCCATGTGAATCAAGGAAGCGATGTCTGGTGAAGACCTCATCTTTGGTGGCGTGATACCGGCGAAGACATTTATTTAGAGGGAAAGAATTTGCCTATGCAGGCATGTCTCAACCCCAAACAGCTAAAAAAGTTAGCAGAACAAAAAGTTAAAAAATTAAAATTTTGGGGTGATGACATGAAAGTTTGATTTTTCCCTGGCCGGACCAACAAGAGAATACAGTCAAAAATATTGAATGTACAAATAGTACAAACGACTTGCAAACGTTAGCAATAAGAAAAATCGAAGAATTCGAACTTCGAGAAGATAACATGAAATTTTCATTAGCCCCTAGCTGTGCAACCAAGAAGGGAAAAACGAAAAAAGTGAATATACAAACAGTACAAACGACGTACAAACAATAGAAAATGAACATTTTCAAATTAAAACTTCGAGCATGTGACAAGAAATTTTGATTTGCCCTAGCTAAGGAACCAAGAGGGTGCAAATGCAAATATTGGATGCATAAATAGTAAAAACGACGTACAAACGTAAGCAAAGAGAATGATGTAAAAATTTAAACTTCGGGAATCTGAAACGAAATTTCGATTTGCCTCTAGTTGGGGAGTTAAAAGGGTACAATTTAAAATATAAGATGTACAGATAGCTCAAACGACGCAGAGTGGGCATTTTCCATTTTTATGTATTGTATTTCATACAATAAGTGTTTCTACACTGTACACTATCAAAATTATTTTCTAGCCTTCGCACTGGTCAACTGAAAGCAAGACGAACCTGAACTTTTTTGATTGAGTTGTGAAAAGCTTTCGTGCTTCGAAATATTTGACTTAGAATCCTCTCAACTCTAATGAGAGAATATGAAGAATTATGATTATTACTTCAGGCATAATACAAGTTGCGGCCAACTGTTGGGGCTACGTGTCGGCACACGTGACACTCGATTGAAATTTGAAAATTCAATGTGTCAAACAGTGTCAGATTTACAGAATGTAATCAACATAGGAAAATATGTTGTTTTGATTGCGGTAGAAAGAAGCATTTTAAATCATAGTGCCCTAGGTGTTCGGGAAATTGAATCCTGAAGTATGTCATAGGGTGAACATACATCTCGTGAAGCAAAATAAACCTCTTTCAAAAATTGAAACCCGAGAAATTAAAAGAGATAAATACCAGCAAAATTTGAAAGTTATCGAAATTGACTATGTAGATCTGAAAACTGACTTTTCAGATTTTACAGGAGATTATACCCTTAAAGATTATGACCTAACACTGTTTATTTATGAAAATAAAATTTTTATCGAAGAAAAATAAATGGAAATAGCCTCTAAAGACCCAGTTATTAAAATTAAAAGTAAAAATCCTCTACTGTCTTCAGTCCACCCGCATAACCCTTTTTTAAAAGATCTGAAAGCACAGAATCAATTAATTTCTGTGACTAAGAATTTAAAAACTAGAGAATTAATACCTCATGAAAAGTCTGACATACCGATCCTTGTGAAGATTTCGACTCCTTCGAAACCCGAGCCCATCGTATCCACACCAAATTTCGCCCCTTCAGACCCCTCCACACCCCAACCACTTTGCGAGCCATTTTACTCCAACCTGCATGAAATTAACCCTAATTTGTACTTCCTCGAGGACCCCAAAGGAATCCCTGCTTATGAATTTTTTTTTCAACCCCTATTCCGGTTTACAACCTTTCTGGGCTCCCTTATCAACCGTAACACCTCTATGGTCCACAACCCTTGATGTACTTGCCAGTAGAAATCCTAGGAAAACAAATCAAAGCCTTTGTAGATAGTGGCGCTTCCCGTTGTTTCATAGGTGTGGATTACCTATAAATAATAGTAGAATTAAAATTGAAAACCGTCTATAGGAGAGGCCGAGTCCAAGTGGCTAACAGTCAAATAGAATTAGTTTCCCCAGAAATAATAGCTCCAATTAAACTCAAAACTCAAGAAGAACCTATTGGTATTAGAGTACTTAAATCACTACCTGTCGCTTTCGCAATTGGCTTAGACTTTCTGAAAATATTTAGAATTAATGTAGATTTCGATGACAGAAAATGGAATTAAAAAAAAATCAGCATAAAATTTACTCTTTTAAATTTCAAACGGAATCTTTTGAAACTTGCTGTGGCCTTAGGGAACACACTATATTTGAAGGTATTCAACTTCAGGACTTTCTAAAACAAGAATTACCCTTGAACAGTGGTTGGTCTTCACCAATAGTTATGGCTGGAAAACCGGACGACGGTTATTGTTTCTGCTTTGACTTTCGTCAAGTCAACGCAGTCACTAAAAAAGACACCTACCCCTTGCTAAAAATGACAGGTATTCTGCACAAATTGCGAAGTACAACCTACGTCTCGAAGATAGATTTACGTAAGGGATTCCATCAAATTCCACTTGATAAAGATAGTTGCGACAAGACGGCATTTACTGTACCGGGACGCGGCCTATTCCAATTTAAAAGGATGCCCTTCGATCTCAAAAACGCTCCAGCGACATTCGAACGTTTTTTGGACAAAATTTTCTTTCTTCCCATCACGTTCCCGATGCCCTATCCTATATGTATGAGCCCCAAATCCCGGAAGAAATATCATTATTAGTTAGAGATCCCATCCCCTCCTGGTATTCCCGACGATTCACAGCCGTATCCGATTTCCCTGGAAGATTCTGCCGTTGGAAGATTTCCAACGAAAAATTCTATACCTGCCGACCCAACCCCCTTGTCACTGACTTTGTTGAAGACCTTGACGAATGGAAACTAGTACCCAATGACAGCGAAAAGAAATCTGACATCAGAAGATCACGACCAACCGCAATCTGGTCACCTAGGTACACAAAAAACTTATATGCGTGTTTTCACTTAATATTACTGGCCTGGTTATCTTAGGGACATAACAAAACAATGTAAAGGCTTGTACTATCTGTCAGATGTGCAAGATAGAACAAGAGGTATCCGCAGGCCTAATCGGACACCGCGTCGTAGAAGAACCGTGGATAGTTGTGGCCACCGATGTCGTGGGCCCCCTCCCTAGAAGTAAATTAGGATTTCACTACATCTTAATAATACAAAATTTGTTTACGAAACGGGTGAAAAATCGTACCACTACGCATAACTACGGATAAGAAAATAGAGTGTGCCTTTCGTGCCTTTTTGCTGCAGAACGCCTCAAGTACTTCTCAGTGATAACGGGAATGAATTTGTCAATAAAATTCCCTATCAACTAGTTTGAGAATTTAACATCGCCCACACCACCACCTCTTTCCAAGCGAACCCCGTGGAAAGAGTTAACAGAATTCTGAAAACCATTATAGTCTCGTATATAGATAAGGACCATGGTACATGGGACCAACACCTTCCGAAATCAAATAGGCGTACAATGCGACTCACCATACCTCGCTGAAGTTCTCCCCTGCCTTCTTAAATTATGGTAGAAACCCCCAACACATAAATTCTCACAAATCCCGATCCAATGGCGAACCTGAAATAGAAACTCGAGATTCCGAATCTTCGAAAAAGATGATGACTAAACTCCAATCCATGCGCGATTGGGTGATCAATAACTTATACCAGGCATTTGAGAAACAATCTTCGTACTATAATCTCCGGCGCAGGCAAATAAAATTCCATAAAGAAGATTTAGTTCTGTCCCGATTTCCACTTCTTTCCTCCAAAATAAAAAATATTTCCGCAAAACTATGCCTTTAAAGTAAGGCTTTATACTTTCAGAAATTAGTATCGCTATAACTATCACGAGTTTTTGACTCGACAAAAAGTCGTCAACCGCATTTTTTAACAAAATGTATTTCAACAATTACATAATCTTAAGGAAATTTTTCTATGAGATTTTTAAAGGTTATATTGTAAATGATACGTTATCAAAAATTTTAAAAATTTTTTCACAATTTTCACTTTATTTTCAACTTTTAACAATTTTACAAGATACCAGAAAATTTCAGAGATACTCAAAAAAACTCAACATAGTCTTCAGCGCTTTTTCTTTTCTTTCTTTATAATACAATAAGCCTTAAAAAGGACCTGAAATTACAGGTTGAAAAATGTCAGCAAATTTTTTGTAAAAAAAAATTTTTTAACGCCAAATGAAGCGGAATAGGCCTTAATGAACATTACGTATTCTTATATTTGTTCGCATGGTGTCTCTCTTTTTTTATAAATCAAATTGCTCTCTTTCTGTTTTACTATCGTCAGTGTCTTATAATTTTGAAAAGCTATGATTAAAATATTAATTTTAGTAATTCTATATATTCTTCCACCGCTTCCCCAATTTTATAGCGATATTTTTTGTCTGCTCTATTTTGCTTGTGCTTGCCCCTTTTACCTCTGTTTTATATTCCTTTTTTGTTTTCCTATTTATTTTTTCTCATTGTCTGGATTTTTTTTTGGCTATGATTTTTATTTAGTTATCATTTTATGATTTTTTTGTGGATTTTTTGTGACTCCTCTCGTTGTTATGTTTTTAATTTGTTCTATTTTAATTCATGTTTTACCATATTATTTGGTTACTCTAATGTATATTTGTGTAATTCTAATTTTAAGAATTTAGGGCTGTTATAATTTATCAATTCCGTGGCCTAGAGTGAGAACCAGTAAGATTCTTGCCACCTATGCAACGATGGATCAGATCCATCGGCGGCTTCACCTTCTTCAGATCTTCGCATTAACGGACCACACACAAATTTCTAGATTTCTTATCACTAATTCTTCTGACATCCAAGGTGGAATAGATGATTCTGCCATCAAGGATAGAATGGAATATTTTTTGTGTCGCTTATCCTTCTGACATCCAGGGTAGAATAGATGATTCTGTCCCTAAGGATAGAATGGATTATTTCTTTTGGTCGTCTGAGATCCAATGCACGTTCCTGGTGATGATTGACCGAGGCGGTTACTACAAGATTCTACGAGAGAATAGATAACTTCGCCTGAAAATAATTATCCGTACATATGTTTCTGCGCTGAACAGACATTTCTTGGCTTTTTATACCATTTTCGTTTTCTTTTTTTATCGGGAGCATCGGAGAGCTCACTCCACACCTGCAGTACTGAGAAAGAGCTTCTCGTTCTCCACCTCGACACCAGGATAAAGACGGCCCTAAAAGAATGAATGATGCGATTCTTGCCTCTCTCTCAACGGCATCTGAAAAGGACTAGCCAAGCTTTTTCGTTTCTTTCTTGATTTTTCACTTTAAATATAATAATTGCGATCCTTGGCTAAATCATCTTCAATTGGTTTTACTACATTAAAAAAAATGTTCTGTGAATAACAATCTTTAATAATCTGGAGTGCCGAAATACCGACGAATAATTGCTTTTATGTTCTTTTTATGTATTGATCATATATGACTCTGCTATACCTCTAATAATGTTTTCGATCTCCTAATGCCTATTCTAATTTTCGATCCCTTGTAATGACCCTTTCATAATTTTTGCGATTCTTCTTGAATTATCTCAAATTTTCGAGACCCATGTGATGACCTTTTGCGATGCCTTTGTTAAAAATTTGCGACCCCTTTAAAATTACCTTGTAATTTCGAAACGCCAAGACGCCTTTTTATAATATTCAAGACTCTTTTGCCTTATCCGTATGATTTTGAGACCCTAAAATCCCCCCCCCCCTTTTAGAGTATTTGCGACATTGATGCCCCTTCGTAATATATTTGATATTGATGCAACCCTTTCCCTTGTCGACCAATAATATTATTAACGGATCTTGACCATGAGATCCCTTTTTTATATTTTATAATACTGAAAACTGATACCCTTATGATGACCCTTTAGTAATGCTTGCCATTCCCTTGCGATAACCCCACTGTAGCGTTTGCGATTCTTTTGGAATTACCCCTTTTTGCAACTTCTGCAAACTCTCAAGTTAAACCCCAGATCGTCAGATCCATTTTACGACCTTTTATGGCGATATCCGAAATATAGCTTTTGCGGTTCTTTTGGAATTATCCCTCATGGCCACTTTCGCAACCCCACAAGCTAATCCCAATTCGTGAGACTCATTTTATGACCTTTTGTCCTTAGTACTAATATTTTTGACCCCCTTAATTACCTTCACGAGCTTGAGACTCTTCTAATGACCCCCTGCCCGTAAAATTTGCGATTCTCTTCAAATATCTCCATAATTTCAAGACCTTTTGTAATCAAGAGACCCGAAACTTTTATAATTTCTAGACTCTACTACGCCCTTATCAATATATCTGAACCTTTTGCACTGCCTATATAACTTTAAGACCCCACAGTGCCTTCGTTAACATTCGTGACCCTTTGTGATTTTTCCCATCAATTCTATTAGTGTACCTTGACCCTTCTACCCTAAATATTGATAAATTTTATAACGTTAACAACTCCTGGTTTGATTTAATTAGCAGCTTTAATTATTACCCGAATCTGCAGAAATTCTTTCCGTGAACCCCTTTTGTATTTATTTTTAGGAACCCTTTTAGGATCAGGGCTCACCTCACCGCCGATGCCGCACGTCAGCTTGAAGAAACCAGGGTTTAAGTTTCCGTGCTCGCGCCGGAAGTTCACGTGCCCGCGCCAGAAATTCACGTATCACGATAGTCCCGGTATTATTTTCGCCAAATCGCTCCCTACCAACACTTGCTGAGTTAGAGGAATCCAACGCGTCCCTATCGTAACCAGGACTACGTCTTCATCCATGCCGGAGCTCGCCGGAAAGTTTCTCGCTGGGACACAGCCCCGATATAACCATTTTATGATTTTCTTTCTCCTAGGTTCACCCCTGAGCAAGGCCTCTCGATTTCTCCCTCAACCTGGGGGATAGTGGGCTCCCTTGGCTGCCAAGACATAGCGGGTTGACATCCGGAAAATGTGGAGAAAGAATTTTGCAATCGGTTAATATCTTCTGTTCTCTTTTTTTATTTGACAATATTAATTTTTTAAACTTCCAAAAAATTTTCCTATTGCTTCGAAAATGTTGGCGAATTTTTTCTATGTGCAGTCTTTGCTAGTGAATAATAATGAGAAATTATAAATTGAACAAAAAAAAATGTTCGCTTAATTTATAATGTTTTGAAAATGGCCAAAAAACATGTTTTTTTTTAATCGGAGTGAGGGGGGATGGGTCAATGCGTTGGGGTATACTTGTCAATGGTATCGCGTTCTGTCAGCAAGCAGTTTGTAAAGAGCGCAGGGAAGAATTTGTTTAGACTTACATGGGGGGGGGGGGGTACATTTTTATTGCAGATATGGGCGTGCAGTTTTTCGCCCGCTTTGATAAAGCAACTCAGAACTCACTGCGTGAATGTAGCTGCTCTTAGAGTTTCTTCCCTGTCCCAACCCAACCATCCTTCCTGGTTTAAAAAAAGGCATAATTGTACGAGAACTCAATGTCAAACGAATGAAAGCATCCCTGTTTTCTCGACCAGAAACTTCCGCCGAGGTGTTAGTCACAAGCTAACTGTTCATTCCACAGCCTGCGTGCGACATGGAAAACCCGGGAAATCCCAAACTTGTGTTACTGTGTCTTGGGTAAGCATTTCCTCAAGTTCCTCATCACTGAAATCCTGCGGGACTGGAGTGACAGTGATTTCGCAAGTGGACCAATCAATCAACTCAAAGTATTCTCTTGCTTTACTGTTCATAGCTGGGACTTTGAAGACACGAATAAATCCCACATCATCACGTTCGGCACGTTGCTTTCCAAAAAAAGACTCTTTTTAATCGCAACTTGCGGATCTCTGGTCTGTCATCGGTCAGCATTGACAGAAAGATGTTTCTTGGATTCGCAAAATATGCGTTTCGACTAAGAATAGTATCGATTACATTCAAATACTTATTTGGAAGAGTGCGACAAGAATTAATGAACTGGTACATGTGCTTTGCATCATCTTTAACTGAGTGATAAACCTTAATTATGAACCACGAGGTAATATACACTCTCATAATAAATGTAACCAAAGTTTTGAGTTCGCTACTAGGTTTCTTAGTTGAGATAAACTTTCTCAGGATTCTACTAGCCCCAGTCAACTAGCGAGAATGACTGATCGGTTCTGGATCTCGGTTTGCCATTTCTTTGCTTAATATAGCAGGATCAATAGTTGGAAGTGAACAGTCTACTTTTTTGAAGTGAACAACTGGTAATTTTGCACAATTTGGCAACTCTTGTCCGATAGGTCCAGAAAATAAACTTGGGCCTGTTGTGGTGCCATTAGTTGTTTGAAAGAGATGCCTCAGAGGGCGTTCATTGGAATGAAGTAGACAAATAAACCACTAAACTGTTCTGTCAATTTTTAGTTCAATTCTCCTGATAATACCGCTGTTAATACCAGTATTCACAGCAGTACCATCGCATCCAACGGCTTGAGGATTCTCTGTGCTTTGAGGCATTTTGTCAGATACATGGGTAAAAACACTGTCACAAATGCTTTTATTTGAACCAGAAGTAGCCGTTATATGCCCAATGTACTGAGAGCCATGTTCTTGAACAAAAGAGTAATGATCTTCTGTGACAGTGCGTCAGTAGTATTTAGCCCCTCGCTTCTATTTCACTATGGTCTTGTCATGGCGACCGTCAAAGTAGAGGCCAAGAAGATAATTTTGTCTTACATTCTCAGTACTCTCGAATTGTAGGTTCTTCTCAATTTTATTTTTCTCTCTACTTATTTAGAACCTATCAGTGACAAGAGATGTATTATGCTCCGAAACGAGACCAATATCGTACGAAAACGCAGAAATGAGAGCAGCAGCAACTCTGTCAGAAACGTTATACCTCTGACTGATGAGAGCAGTATTAGGAAGGCTCAACCTATTTTGAAATAATTCGGAAGAACTCCTGCTAGTACTAGGTTTGAAGTATTTGTCAGCATTAGTTTTTAAGGATTCTATCTTTTCGTTGATCATAAAGAAAATTACGCTCTTCGACACGCAGTTTTTTGTGCATGTGCATGTGTCGAAGGTACTGCACTTGAATGCGGCCACATCAAATTGCTTCCGAGCATCTCTTTTGAAATTTATTGATTCTTTCTTTGTTTAAATCAGTAACAAGTAGCTTTCGAATTTTTAGGTATTTATCATAATAATAAGGTATTTTTCTGCTATACGCTTATGCGTAACTACTGAAATGCAAACATCTTTATATAACCCTTCAATTTTCACGCTTACTTTTTCTGTAACTTCCGAAAAATTTGTTTCCTTATTGCTCTCTGATTTCAAGCTAAGTTATCGTCTTTCGTACTGACAGCTTTCAATGACATCCTTATACGTTGGAAGTTAGCGAGAAAAATCCCGAGGTTTCCCAAAAATTGGACATTCAGCAGTTTTCCGAAAGACAAACTTCTGCATGATTCGAGCAACAAGTAAGGATTTCGATTTAAATTTCAAAAATGAAAGACAATCATTCTAGCAGGTGGTCAATATGCAAAACGAAAGAGAGTCAGTCTAGTAGATCGTCAATGTATAAAACAAAAGACAATCGGTCTAGCAAGTCGTCAACATCTAAATAAAATGGCACTTGGGGTAGCATGAAAGAAATCAAACTGTTTATTTGTGGCTCATGCACCATGTTTACAGTTTGGGAGGCTCGGGTAGGAGTGAATCCCGGTCTCGAGACGCGCTGCATTCATGCTTTAGTGCCCAGCGGCAGCGCATTCCTCACATGCAGTTGAGTGGGAGGGGTCACGTCGGATTAGCTCGCACTCGCCACGAGCGAGGATTCTATCATCGACGATACTGAAAGGGAGTCTCGCGCGATTGGCTGGCGCTTGTCATGAAAAATGTTAACGGCGCGAAATGAACATTTCTGCTGTGCTCGCACTTGTCACGTATAGGTGTACAAGCAAATTTTCTGTCATCGACGGTGCTGCAAGGCAGTCTCGCGCGATTAGCTCGTGCTTGTCACGCAAAATGTGTCCAGCGCAAAACAAACATGTATGATATGCTCGCACTGTGGTATGCTGGAAAAGCGGGACACCATTGACAAGTATCCTCCCATGCATTAACCCCTCACACCCACCCCATGGAGAGATATGTATATCAAATGATTCCATCAGCTCATTCCTGCGAAAATATCGTTCTGTCGTGATAGCACCATCATTTTTTGCGTCTGGAGGCTTAGTCTCAGCAAGCCGTCAAATTCGCTCGAACAAGCGTAAAATTGACAATTTATGAACGCTTGAAACAAAACTAAATGTTTTTTTAAAACAAAATAATAGCATATTTCTTTGATTCAAGCTAAAGAAATTTAAGGTTCGACAAATTCAACTTTTTGAAAAATGTGAGCATAGTGTAGGCTCTACATGGGTATACAGAGTGGGGAGAGTGGGGATGTAGACTCGGGTGGGGTGAGAAGCTGTTGCGTGGAACGCCTGACGAGGGGAGTCAGTCGTTCCCTTAGCGGAGATACAAGTGGTACGTGCTATGCACGCCTGTTGTGAAGCCAACGCATTTGTGTACCAATAAATGGTATTATTTACTAAAGTTAACCATGGAGTTGTTTTCTCTTATCCTGATTCCACTTTAATAGGCTAGTGCTAATCAGGGAATTAAATTGGATACATAAAAGCCTATATTGGTGACCCCGACATCTCTGGAAAGTTTGAGTTGACTTGACTTGGCTTGGCGTCATTTGTAACACGCACACTCGTACACACAGTATTTGAACCAAATGGAATGGATTAATTTAAATGGAGTTCTAAAAGGATACAGGGCCTGCGACGAAGTTTTATTGGAAATTTTATACCTTTTGACCATTTCCTGTATTACTTGTTTGGAAGAACGACTCAACGATGCTGTATATATATGTATATAAACCCGCAGGCCCAGCTGATTTTGTTTTGGAACGAAAAGCACTCAATGCATCTGCACCGTCTTCAAATATATTTTTTTTATGTAAGGTACGCATTTTATGTAACTTTGTGTAATTTTTATGTAACTTTGAGAATCATAACCTGCTTAACGCTCTGACGCTATGACGCGCACAATGACACATCGGTCAATTCACGACGCTACCTTAAAATGTCTCGAGTTTTCCAACAATTATAATTCGTTTTTTTTTTAGAGTTCACAACCAAACATTTTCCTTGCATTAAATAGAGTCATATTTATGGAAGTATTTTCAAATTCTTTGAGTGATATCAGTAGGGTTATGGAAATATGTAGTACCTGTAGGCTCGAAGCCATTGTTTTTATTTTTTTATATCAAGTGCGTGATATACTTTCTCTATTATTATTTCTGAAAAGCGTTTCCTCTCGAAAAATAGAATATATTTGTTTGTTTCTTTTGAATTGAATATTTGTGTGCAGCAAATTCACACGAATTCTCATGTAGGTCTATAGCGTTCCGTTGACTATTTACCAAGCTCCTAAATAAATTACGATACAGGGAACCCTTGTGAAACACGGTATCGGCATAATAATGTTAAAACATTGCGGATTTTGAAGTATCCATGACCGTACCCCTACATTAACCTCAAAACTTACGGCTACATACGCTCTTTTAAGTACGACGAATATTGTAGTTCCATCTTTTCCCCTTTGTACAGTGCTTAACCGATTATTCGAAAAGAATGGTCATTTGCAATTGCCTGTCACGTAATACAGCGAAAATGTGTTCACGCTTATCGTTATTTTATTTCGGGACAATTAAGAACTAAAACTAAATGTAAACTAACGCTACTCAAGCTCTGACGCGTTTCGGGATACCTGTGCTTTTGTGATTGCTATTACTATATACATTACCATAGTTGATTTAATAACTCCAGCGATCACCACGTCGCACCATATGATTCCTCGCTCTCCGGTTAACCCACGAAAAGTAACGCGTAGTGGCAGAGAATACTCGAGAGCGATGGCGGAAAACAACAATCCGCATAATTCAGAGAGAAACGCGAACATGGGGGAAAATCCGCGTGATGGCAATGAGGTCGCGGGGTTGTTTGAAGAAAATAGGATCCTTAAGATCCAAATACAGGACCTTACAAAAAAGTTCGATAAACTCTTTGCATTAGTTGAAAAAAATATACGCGGTCCCACGGAACACTTAGTCACGTCACACTCCCATGAAAACGCAGTGGAAAACATGATTCCCAACCTCGACAGGACCGAGTCCCCTACCAGCGGCTCACCAGCTACCGTCCCGAAACCCAATATACGCGACATAAAAGGCCTGGCATTCTGGAAACACGACCCAGAAGCATGGTTCGCGTTACTGGAAACACAGTTCCTCTGCCGCGGTATATTGAGCGATGAGGACAAATTGGTAAATATTTTTAACAATTTGGACACCAAGACGATGCGCGGTATAAGCAGCACCTTCAAAAATCTGAGCCCCGTCGGAAAGTACGAGCAATTAAAAAAAGCTCTTTTAAAAGAATATTCCGAAACAGCGGAACAAAAGCTAGACAGGCTCTTTAAACACTCGGAGATGGGACATCGGAAACCGTCCACGTTCCTTCAAGATATGTTCGAACTTGCGGCAGGTTCAGTCCCACGCAGTACGATTATAACTGTCTGGAAGGAGCGTTTGCCGACCGATATCCGAGTAATCATCGACGACGAAAGCGACGAGAAGAAACTCGTGGAACGCGCGGACAAGGTCCACGAAATCGTTAACAGGAACGCGAAACGTGTAAGCGCTCTTTCCGACACTCCTGAGAAAGCGGAGCCCGAACCAACAGCGGGCGTGTCCGAATTCCTCCTGCAAATGGCCAGCGCTATCGGCAAGTCGAACCATGAACGGAGTAGAAGTAAACCGAGACAAACAGCACCGCGCTTCAGACACCGTAGCAAAGAAGGCAGAAAGGTGCCAATCTCCGGTTCAGAAAACGAAAAACGGGTAGTTATGTATGCAGGTCTCTGCTGGTATCATGATCAATTCATGGAATCAGCATTCAAATGTTACGGACCGTGCAAAATGAAAGACTCCGTTAAACCTACAAATAAAACCGCGAGCACTAAAAATTCGGAAAACTAAACAAACCTACTGTTTCGGAGGCGGGCAGTAGGGTTAAGAACTCCGTACGGCTCCACATTAAAGACAAAAATTCCGGTCAATTATTTCTAGTAGACACGGGCGCAGAGGTATCACTAATACCTACCCCCGCGAATTGCACCAGGAAGCCTATGGGGCTTAAGCTGTACGCGGCGAACAACACGCTCATAAGCACGTATGGCATTTCTCGCCGGGAGCTTCAAATCGGGTTACCAAATCCCATTATTTGGAATTTTATTATAGCAGATATTCCTTACCCCATTCTAGGAGGCGACGCCCTAAAGTATTACCACCTCCTACCAGATCTAAAATTTCAAAGACTCGTAGACGGAGAAACCCGTGCCTACGCGCAAGGGGTTTCGAAACTAGTCGAAGAGTTCCCAATCTTTCTGGTGGATCCCAATCACAAATACGCTCACATATTCAACACTTTCCCGCGGGTGATTGGCGTAGAGCAAATGGAGGTGATTAAGGATCGAGGGGTGTACCATTACATCAAAACCTCGGGGCCCCCGCTAGCTCAGAGAGCACGCCGGCTAGCTCCACAAAAACTGAAGGCCGCCAAGGAACAATTCAAAGAAATGTGTGAGCAGGGCATTTGTCGTCCTTCAAACAGTCCCTGGGCCAGCCCAATTCACATGACTGCGAAAAAGAATGGAGAATGGAGAATCTGTGGGGATTACAGGAGGCTGAACGCGGTTACCGTGCCCGATCAGTATCCTGTTCCACACCTACACGATTTTCCAACACTTTTAAAAGGAAAAAAAATTTTCTCTGCTCTTGACCTGCAGAAGGCTTTCCATCAAATCCCGATTGCCCCGGAAGACATAGCCAAAACTGCGGTCATCACACCATTCGGCCTGTTTGAGTTCCTTGTCATGAGTTTCGGGTTCAGGAACGCAGCGCAATCGTTTCAACGATATATTGACAAAGCGCTAAGCGGCTTGGACTTCGTCTTCGTTTTTATCGATGACATACTCATAGCATCTTCGTCAACCGAAGAGCATGAGTCGCATCTGAAGACAGTCCTCGACCGCCTTGAGAAGTTTCACCTGAAACTCAATATAGACAAGTGTCAAATAGGCACAACGGAACTAACATTTTTAGGGCACCTAGTTAACGAGCAGGGGTTTAAACCAACCCCCGAGAAAATAAATGCCATTAAAGAATTCCCAAAACCGATCAACGTTGACGAAATGCGCAGGTTCTTAGGGATGGTAAACTTTTACCGAAAATGTTTACCTCACGCGGCAAACACACAAGGACCCTTACACGCGTTCATAAAAAACGCTAAAAAAAAGGACAAAACCCCAATCGCGTGGACGACGGAAGCTGAAAGAGCATTCAAAAAATGTAAAGATGCTCTAGCGGATGTTACGTTCATGTCCTTTCCGGACGAGGAAGCAGAAATCCGGCTAGTATCAGACGCGTCTGACACGGCAATGGGGGCGGCCCTCGAGCAATTTTCTAACGGTCGTTGGCAACCACTGGCTTTTTATTCCCGGAAGTTCAATACCGCGCAGAAAAATTACTCAACCTATGACCGCGAATTAACCGCGATCTATTCAGCCGTTAAACATTTCCACTACTATCAGGAAGGTCGGGAATTCAAAATATTCACGGACCACAAACCCCTGCAGTATGCCATGGTGCAGGACTGCGAAAAATCCCCCAAAGTCCGAAAACGTCAACTAATGTTCATCGCGCAATACAACGCACAAATCCTCCACATGCCGGGAAAAGATAATATAGTTGCGGATGCCTTATCGCGAATCGATGCGTTCTGCACTCCAACGATCTTCGATTGGAGTGACCAGAATCTAACCTCACAAACCGAGGTACAAAATGTACTCGCGAGGATCGACGCGTTCAGACTGCCGACACTGTTCGATGCGATCTATATTTCGCAAGAACAGGCAAAGGATGATCAGCTGAGGGACATAATTACCGACCCAAATCACCCCCTTAAACTTAAAAAGTTGACGGTGGGAGAGGGCCACGTCCCCTTTTACTGTGACATCCATGAACAGACGATACGTCCGTATCTACCCGCAGTTCTGCGTAAAGAAGTGTTCCAACTTTTTCACTCTGCAGCGCACCCTAGTGCGAAAGTCACTGACAGACTGATCCGCCAACAATACGTGTGGCCCGACATGTGTAGGGATGTTGCGAAATGGTGCAAACAATGCATCAATTGCCAACAAGCAAAAATAACGCGACACAATAAATTCTTACCCGCCCACTTCGTCGCCCCGGACGGCCGTTTCGACCATGTCCATATAGACATAGTGGGACCTTTACCGGATTGGAACGGGTACAGGTACCTACTAACCATGATCGATAGGTATTCGAGGTGGCCAGAAGCCATCCCTCTACACGAAACATCTGCCCCTACAGTTGCGAGGGCTTTTTACGAAAATTGGGTATCGCGATACGGCGCACCAATTTACGTAACCACGGACCAAGGACCGCAATTCGAATCGCAACTGTTCGGTGCCCTGCTGGAGCTGATCGGGTGCAAACGAATTCGCACCACAGCATACCACCCCGCGGCCAACGGCATGGTCGAGAGATGGCACAGGGATTTGAAGGCAGCATTGATGTGTCAAGCAAACGACCCGGACTGGCCACGCGTCCTTCCCACCGTGCTTCTCGGACTTCGTTCACGCGTAAGATTGGACGTCGATGCTAGCCCAGCCGATTTTGTGTTCGGTACAACACTCCGAATTCCGGGCGTTTTCTGTTCCTTTAACTTTTCTGAACCGAATCAGCATCAATTCCTCAAGGAATTACAGGAGTACATCGGTAGGGTAAAACCGATTCCGGTTGATCACAAAAATGCGATCAAACCTTTTGTCTTTAAAGACCTATCCACTTGTTCGCATGTCTTCCTACGAATTAAAGCCGTAAAACCCCCTCTACATAGGCCTTATACTGGACCTCACAAAGTCATATCACGACACGCGGACGGGAAAACCTTCGTGATTAACGTGATTGGGTCCCTAAAAACCGTAAACATCGAGCTACTTAAACCTGCCCACTACACACCCCCGAATCTCGAAAATAACGAAGATCTATCGGCAAAACCGGACAGCGGGGGAATAGAGATAGAGGGGAGCACTGAGTCGGGTACGAACCAAGCACAAACTCATATTGACGTTGAGAAATATCCGTCAGGAAGAGTTATAATCACGGAAGCACAGGTCCACGAGCCACCTAGACAAGCATTTTTCGAGACAAACAGGGGCAATGTACCAAAGACAGACGATACGCCGACAAGTACAGGTAGATCAAACGAGTCAAAAAGTAGTAAGTTTATACCGAGGATCCTACGCCGGAATAAGCCCAAGTCGGTACAAGCTGTATCCACTGTGACGGGCAGTGGTAACAAGGGTTCACAGAAAAGGGTAACCTTCTGTGATAAACCCAGTATCAGGGTAGTCAGTAGGTATATTAAAACTCATAAAGAATGCCCACAAGAAACTTCTGACCAGCTGAGTCGGGTCCTGGAACAAGTGTTCAGAAGGTCACTACAAAAATGCTTACAGGGTACCCAAAAATCTAGGGCTCTATCTCATGTACAATTTTAGATCCCTGAGCGATGTCAATTCTTGTACTATATATTAATAAAATAGCCAATACCTTGTACACAGTTTGTTATGATGTAAGTTCCTCAACTTTGCGTATTATTTATATTTAAAGATATATGGGATTTCCCAATCCCCACATTTACGTCCTTACCTTAAGCAGTAATTAAAGTCTTCATTAGGGAACAGTATTTTAAAATCCAAAGATGTTAGTGCAATTTAGGTATAAGCTAACCTTACCTTGCGAACTTCTGTGAAAAATGTTTAGGAACTGTTTTATGTATCATTAGCTATTATTTATGCCAGGATCAGTATTCTACATATCAAAAGACGTTTTGCAATTTGAGTATAAGTAAGTTCTTCTTTGCGAACCTTTGCGTATATAGGCATATTTTAAACATTATAGTATGTATCGTTAGTCACACGAATAAGCTACCAAGCGAAACGAGATTAATATCTACATGAAAATCTTATTTCCTATTGCAAACTACACATATTAACCATAGGCCGAAACAACCTCAACGACTACGTTATGTTTACTTTTAAGAAATCGCTGTGCCTTATTGCAATTAAACCTTCTTACCACTTCATTGTAAACTACAAAAGGTTGTGAACTCTCGACAATTTTAAGACATTATAATCTTAGAAGCGGCCAAAGTTATTAGTAACTACATATAGGATAATTATGTAGCTTGTCACCTACGCTACCTCTATGATAAAAATTCATTTCTTTAACCCACTCTTCCCGAAACCATCATATGTAAAATGTAAATCACTCATTTCACAATAAATTGTATAACTCCTGATTTTCATTTGGGGGGGAGTGATGTAGGCTCTACATGGGTATACAGAGTGGGGAGAGTGGGGATGTAGACTCGGGTGGGGTGAGAAGCTATTGCGTGGAACGCCCGAAGGATGGTGTGAGTCGTTCCCTTAGCGGAGATAGAAGTTGTACGTGCTACGCACGCCTGTTGTCAAGCCAACGTATTTGTATGCCAATAAATGGTATTGTTTTACCTAAGTTAACCATGGAGTTGTTTCTCTCGTCCTGATTCCACTTTAATAGGCTAGTGCTAATCAGGGAATTTAATTGGAAACGTAAAAGCCTATACTTCCTCCCTCATAAGCATGACTGATGGCGGGAACCAGTTTCAAATAGGAACCTGGATTCTTAAATTTGAAGAGGGCGGCAAACGAATCCCAGTTCTCTGTGTGCACTCTAAAGTTCAAAATTCCCTCGTTGCCCCTCGTTGAATACATGCCGAAGCAAGGCCATAAGTAATAAAAAATACACAGCGACGAATTAACCCTAAATTCTTAAAAGACCTAAATTATGCCCTTGGAGTGTCGTGCCACGTGACAGGAGGAAGCAGATTTTTTTTTAATGAAACAAAATAATAAATTTGGTAGGTAAAATGTTGTATTGTTACGAAGGGCAATGCTTCGATGTGCGAACTAAAGTCGGGGCTAAAAGTCGGACACCTCACTTCTTTTGATTGCAACTAGCTCGAAAAAATATCTGAATTGTTTAATAAACAGAATCTGAAAGCATAAAGTCTTCCGAATTCAAAGATATTATCACTTCCATCCCAAACAATTTTTGACAATAGTTAGTGGGCAAAGCATTAAAAAAAACTGTTTTTTTCTGCCTCCTTTTTCAAGCGTCGACTTTCGCCTGTTCCTAGAACGAGGTTGACGTTAGGAAAAATCTGATCAAATTTCCAGATATTCTTCCAAAATTCTTCAATACAATACATTTTTCAAAATTCGGAAATATTCTATAATTTACTTTTGACGGGGATTTATTTGAAAATACCTTATCTTGAGAACAAATGAACATAGGAATCCGCTTAATGGCTCCACATGCGCAGTTTTGTGATGCGGAAGCAGTTCAATAATTGCATTTATAATAGAATCATTCTCACGCAAGAAGTCTCATTTTGAATATTTCTGATTTTAATCAGTTTAGGCGTGTGGGAGACATAACAGGCCAAGTGGTGAAAAAAAGTCGGCGCTTGAAAAATCCAAAAACCCTATTTTTGGGATGTTTTGTCCTCTAATTCGGAAGATTTTAAATTTTCAGATTATTAATAATTGTATGAAATACAAAGTTTATTTGAAATATTACCATTCATTTAATTATTTTTATCATACTTCAGAATTTTTGTAATTCTGAAAAATTAGGATTATAACAACTTTTTTTTAGTACCTTCTATTTAATTTCCCAAATGGGAAACTCGATATCCACGTACGTCCACACGAACGTCCACACTTAGTGACATATCGAGTTGATAATTTGGGGAATTAAATAAAAGAGATTAAGGAACATTGTATGGTCCTAAATTTTCAGAATTACAAAAAACTATATATTTGTCGAAAATTTGTTACTTCGTAATTCTAGAAATTTAGGACGATACAAACATTCCTTAATGCTTTTTATGTAACTTCTCAAAGGAGCTCTAAGCTGTACCTCGGCCCTTTAATAGTCCCTTCTCTTAATATCGTTCCTTCTATTCATATCGTCGTAAGTTTTTGAGGAAAAAATGTCGGTAAGGTAGAAATCAGGTAATTATTATATGGTCCTAGATTGCATTTATTTTACTTTTATTAATGATCTCAAAACTTAAAATATTGCAAGCACATTAATCCCATTCAAATCATAGTCCATCACATCGATCAACTGAAAATGTCTGAACCTATCGCCTATATTCTATGAACTGCTTTTGAAGAGCATCGACTTACTAAATTGTGGGAGTGTTGAGTTTAGGGAGAAAATCACAAAACATCATTGTATTAAAATATGTGCAGAGTTTGAGATCGACGGGATACAACATAGTCGAGAACAAATTTTGTGTGTGTGAAAATTTTTATGCTTTTAAAAATATTCTGAAATTATACTTTTTTACTCACAATTAAATGTAGAAAAACACTTGAATTTACAGTAACTTGACGTGAGGTGATTGTGGAAGTGAAGTGGAAGTGAAGTTATGTAACCTAGGCCGAGAATTATCTTACCTTAAGCATAAAATACTTATATATAATCTGAGAGTAATATTTTGTGCAAAAAAATTATATCAGATTCGGACGAGGAGGGAGTCGCTGCTGGATCTACTCAGGAGTAAATGACTTACCATTATATATGACATGAAAAAAACACGACTAACCAGTGACATTCTCTTGCTTACTTCGAATCTTGTATTTATTGCAAGTTGCTTAAAATGGGCAAACAATTAAAAAATCGCTGTGAAGTTTTATTTCTTGCATCAACATCAACATTAAACAAACTTATATGATTTTGTCTTCAAAAAGAAAGTAGGTCTTCACGTAATGATTAAATAATGTTATTTAAATTACTGATTTCTTATAATTAAAAAAAAAAAATTACACAAATCGTAATTTTTCAAATGTTTATTTAAAGAAAAATTTCTAATAAATTAAAAGTTTTCGACCAGAACTGCATTTTTCTACTCCTGTCTGAAGCCTCGGTTGAGATAACATTAGATTACTATAAATAATTTTATTTAAAAATATGTTCATGTTTGAACAAAGATTCCAGCAAAAAAGATCTCTGTTGAGCCAACGTTATCTGTGTCAAGGCCTTATTCATTAAACAGTAAACATTGCATTTGTATACCGTATTCTCGAAATTCTAAACCTTTCTGTGAGAATTTTTACATATTTTAGGATTCCGTGCCTGATGTAATACATATAATAAATTGTAAGTGTTAGAACGACTTTAACGATTTTTTTATTCATTTATTCAATTGTTATCTACAGAAATGTGTGCTAAAAGTTCATGACTTTTTTACGAAAAATTTGGGTCAGTATATTTATCTTTCCACTGCTTGATAAAAACCTTTTTTTTATCTCTAAATTATACACATATCGTAAATAAAACCTATTCTTACGCTTTCAAATGTAGATAACAGTGTTACGAAATTCAAACATTTCAGTAAAACAATGTTTACCCCTCCAATCTATCCTAAGAAGATGATAATTTAGAATGGCGTATGCTATCGTACAGTGTATACATATTGTGGAATATTCATTACCTACACTGTTTAAGAAATTGACCATACAGCTGTTTCCTCCACTTAAAGAAAATGAAGACCATAAATGCTACTCTGTTCTTGACCGCGGTAGTTTTCCCTCATTCTATTGGTAATATATAATAATAATAATATATATAATTAATAATAATCTTTCAATTTATTCACTTTGTCCATATTGAATTTCCTATTTTTCCACTCGTATTTCGCGTATTTTTTGTCTCGCGACTTTTTCGATCATTTCAATTTGACAGTTTATTAGTATCCGTCAGTTTGGCACCTCATAACATTTACCGGTTGAACAAGTTAAGAAGAAGTGACTTATAAAAATGATTGAACACGGCTATTGCACCCAACAGTTCAATTAATTGTCTTCCCACTTGAAGCAACATGAAGTATTTCCCCATGTATGGAAATGCTTTATCATTATAATTGATCTTCAAGTTATTAATTTTGCTCTTTACATTAAAATGAGTTAATTATTAATTCGAAATTATGTCATTCTTAACGTATTTAGTTTTTAATTTTTCAATGCTCAATCAGGAACATTAACAATTTCTAAGTGTATAATTGCATCTTTGCAGACATTATATTTGCACGTGTTCAGTTTTGAAGGTTTCCAATTTCAAATTGTACAATTTTTCTAAGAATAATACTTTAAAATTATGAATTTTGAATATTTTATTTTGAAATAGTGTTTAATTTTGAAGTCTTTTTAGGAATTAACTTATATATAGGGCATTATTTATAAGCTGCTCCAAACTAAGAATCTCAAACTTGGGCACATATTTACTGAGAGAAGGGTAAAAAATAAAGGTAAAAAACAAATTTGAATTTTTGCGTCTTCAAGATTCTTTTCTTTTTCGACTGAAAAGAAAGCTTGAAGTTTTTTCTTTTAACAACTATATGTTAGAAAATCGACATATTATTATGTCTCTTTTATCATAAATTAAAAAATTTTATACTCGCTGCAGTTTCGATATAAGGTTCTCCATGCCTTTCTACTGAATATAAGCATTTTTTATCGATGTTCAAAACGTCATAAATCGTTGAAAAAGATGGTAACCACACAAAATCTGCCAATCGCTTATTTTTCCTAATAAATACAGCAAACTCTTGCCTATTTCAAGGGCCTATTTCAATTTGCGTATTTAAAGGCTGGAAGGGCCCCCACCTCTACCACGAGTCGTCGGGTGATTTCTGTCAAGCGACGTTCATTGGCTGCCCCGGCCTTGTAATCTAGTAGCCAGTAACACCTCTGTATACACTGTAAGTGCGACGCTGTAACTGTGACTTAAAAAGTCCTTAAAAGTCCCCTGATTATGAATATCAATGTCTTAACAAACTTTTCATGCCAAGACCGGTTTTCAAGTTAGAGCGTTATAAGCATTGAATTTACGCTAAAATTGACATATTTGCGGCTGCATATCTCGGCAAATATTGAATCGAAAATTTTCGAAAAAAAAATGTAAATCATTTTTCAGGACGCGCACTCTACGAGGAAAAAGAAAATTTTACGACGGAGCTAAAACTTTTGTTAATATATAAGTGTTAAAAATGGTCCTTTTTTAACAACTACGTGTGCAATTTTTTGAACTTCTTAATAAAAGACTTTGTGTACATTGTACAAGGTCGATGCTATAACTTTTGTAAAAACTCTTTGGGGCATTACCTTGATTACAAATCGACGCTTCTATTCAATATGAGTCTATATGCTGACAGCGCCCTGCATGAGACTATTCCCTATGCTTATACACAGCGCATAGTCTCGCATATACGGTGCTGTCAGCAGATAGACTCATATTGAATGGAAATACTTTTGTTACTTTGCAAAAATCTCAATCGTTTTTTTGGTGATAACAATTTTTATAAACAAATACGGATATTTGATATACCTTTCGTTTTTAGACGTGTTTTTAAAATGAGTTGCGAAACAAAAACTTTGTGTCTTATAGATTTTCTTTTACTTCAAATCATTTGTCAACAATGGTCTTATAAACAATTAATTGCAAAATAAAATTTGGTCTGTCCCAGCTGCAATTTTACAGTCAAGAGTTTCGAGTTTTTTTTTAGTTATTTATCTGTTAGCTTCCTCATAATCTTTCTCTCTGTAACCACTCTGGAACATCGTTCATTTGTTAATAACAATTGTCATCAATAAAATCCTAGATTTACCGAATCTGATATTTTTATTCGCGTTGCTTGAATCAGGCACAAAGAAAAACTGCTATCTCTCTTAAATTTGCTCCTAATTCAAACAATTTGTTAATTACGGCCTTATAAACAATTAACTGCAGTGCTTCCGATCATGGTGAAAGAATCATTATACTAGGAGGCATGAATGGATGGGTCGGTGTCCAGCGTCAAGATGCAGAAATGGTTGGGGATCTAAGAAAAAATGACAACAGGAAAAGATTAGTTAGCTTATGCTTAGAAAAGGGCTTATTTATTACAAATACTTGGTTTAGGCATAAAATGATCCACGTGTACATCTGGCTTAGAAGAAGTAGCCACTGTATAATTGACTTCGTTATTGCGGATGAAAGACTATGAGAGGTGGAAAAAGAGACAAGAGTAATGAGGTGTTCTGAATGCAATATTGATCATTACCTTCTAGTCTCCAAAATAAACTTAGGCCAGGGATGGAGAAAAAAGAGAACCAAAAAAACGAAAGAAACGCGAATCAAGATTGAAAATTTACAAAAACCGGAAGTCGAATACATTTTCAGAATAAAATAAACGAACGCATAGATCAGGCAACTTGGAAGGCGCTGATAAATAATAAAAATATAGAGGGCGCATCGGCTTTGTTTGAGGATGTCATTTTTAGGAGTGCGACTGAAGTGTGTGGTACTGCGGCTGTAGGAAGAATGTCTGGTGATGCATGGTGGAATGATAAAATACAGGGGAGGAATAGACTTGAAAATGATTACAGACTCAAAAAGAGAAAAGTTAAACTACTAATCAAGGATAGGAAAGATAAAAACAGAACAGAAGAAGAGAAGAAAACGCAAAACGACTTTGAAAGAAGCAAGAAACTGCTTTATAAATATATGAAGGGAAGTAAAAGTATAGAGTTTGTTAGCATGAGAAATAGAAAAGATGGAATGCTAGATGATGCGGACGGGATACCAGACGCTTTGAGAGACTCTTTTAGGGAATTATTTGGAGATGAAGCTATAGGGTACCACAACTGCGATATAGAACACGATGCGTTAGAAAACTCAATTGACAGAATCTATGTCACTCAGGTTAGGGATATAATTAAGAACGTAAAATATGGTAAGGCAGCTGGTGTGGACCAGTATTAACGCTGAAATGCTTAAACACGGTGGCGAGTACATACCTGTACTAACTAAGTCCTAAAAGAGTACGGAGTCAATGGATGGCTCCTACAAGCAATAAAAACAATATATGCAGGTAGCAAAGCAAGTGTAAGGGTTAATGGGAAACTGAGTGACTGATTCGATATTATGGAAGGTTTTAAACAATGATGTATTATGTCCTAATGGCTATTTATTATATTCATGGACAAGTGTCTAAGAATGGCCCTCTTCGAAGAAGAAGGTGTAGGTCTCGAGACAGTGAGGTTACGTGGGTTAGCTTTCTCAGATGATAAGGTTGTTATGGCAGAGTCAATAGAGAACTCACAAAGAATGTAGAGCAATCTGAATACAAGCATGAAGAACATGGGACTCAAAATTAACGTAAACAAAACCAAAATTATGGTGTTTGAAGGAAAATGTGAGAAAACAATGTGCGAGATTGTCCTAAATGATCAGAGACTGACGAAATAAGTGTATCAAGATAAAGTAAATGGCAGTTTGCCCGAGGCAGCCCGCTGAAAGAATGGTTAGAATGTGTAAATGAGACCCTAATGCGACGAGACATAAGAAGCCATAGAAACGTTTTTTAAATCTATTTTTTAGTAAATCAAAATATTTGTATATTAATTAGAAATTTTTTTAATAATAGCAATTGACATGATACCTGCTGCAAATTATTTTAAATATTTATAACTAAAAAAACAACCATGTATCTCTTTTCATTTCATAATTATCATGCATTAATTCAAATTATTAGTATTTATTCATTTAAATAATTGATGAAGATTGCCCGCAAGCCCAAAGTAACTGGTCTATATCAAAAAAATATTTCAATTCTCATGTACCCGTATCAACCTGTATCAGCGGGCGGAAATGTTTTATTCCCCGCCCGCTGATACGGGCGGGAATACACTTACCGGCCGCTTATCGTTGTCTTGTTTATCGTGCACTAGTAAAATTGAAAATTTATGTAAATACCATACAAATAAAAAATACAAAGCTGCCTTATTTAAGACAGAGTTCGCAATAAACAATTTTCAAACATTTATTTTTGTAGACTCCCCGTCATTTTATGTAAATTTCAAATCAATATATAAAACGTCACGTTAAAATAGATGGGAGAAGGGGGCTTTAAACTTAAATATCACGAACGATTACGTACAGTGACGTGGAAAGGAAGAGAGGTAAAAAATCAGCCATAAAATGATCACGTGATATACGAATACCCCATTCAGAGTTAGCTTAGTTTTTTCTGAGTTGCGTAAGATACTTTTGCAATTGAATTCAGATATACAATTTATCTTGAATGAAGCTAAATTTTTTTAAAATTAAGATCGAAAAGAAATCCATCTTATCATGAATAATTTTATGCAAAATAAGCATGAAAAAGATTCA
>JAABKJ010003335.1:0-26149 GCA_011634705.1 Andricus grossulariae
TCTCGCATTTTTCGCATAAACGTCTGCGAAACCGTGCCGAGGAACTCCGAAAAAGGGGTTATATAAGCGGAGCGCCTTCTCAACCGCAGCCGGAACAAGCCGGCAACAGAGAAAAAGAGGCGATACTGGGATCGACCGCGAGCAGGCATCCAATCGAGGAAGAGCGATGCTTCAGGACCCGGAGAAACATTAACATTCAGGTTTCTCTGAAGCCCAAAGATCTGGCTGAACTGAGTGAAGAGCTTCGTGGAGATTTTTCCGAAGAACCCGACCTCTGCACTATCAATTGTAGCGTGTATAATGCAGCTAGATCTTTGGCAGATGCTGACCGTGAAACAAAGCCAACGGTTGTTCATAAAGCCAAAAGACGAATGCATCAACTCAGCACAAAGGTAGGCTGGACAAGGCAGTATGCGTCCCGCATTCAGTGTGTGATTAACTACATAACATCTGGCAGGACTTTCACTGCCAAGGTTCGACAGTTCGCGCGCAAAGTACGGATCCGTCATCACACACTTAACAAGTCAAAGCTACTGACCATCAGGCAGCATATTGTTGACAGAATACGGGTGCTATCTAACGCTAGGAGAAGTCTAGAGTGGAGAGAGAAGTAGGTCAGTGAAAATGAACAGTTTTTTCTGACGTCCACCCGCCCACATTAGAGGAGATCGAGGCCTTTTTGAGAGAAGTCTACGAAGTCCAGCATCTACTGAAAGAAAGTTAAAAAAATATAAATAGCTTCGAAGAGGTGTGCAGTGCCCTCATGACACCTGTGGAGGAATGCCTACCTATCACTACCGAGAAGGTGAAAAACGTATTAGGAGGCTTGAAAAACTATTCCGCTCCGGGCCTAGATGGCATCAAGACCTTTTGGCGGAAGAAGTTTCATTCAACCCACCAGCATCTGGCCTCATATCACCTCATATCCTCATGTCCACCATATATCTGATGTCGGAAGAGCCTATTCCGGAGTGGTTGGTGGAGGGGCATACAGTGCTCCTGTCGAAGACTTGGAACTTAGCTGACCCTACGAATTACAGGCCAATAACTTGTCTGAACACACTCTATAAGATCTTCACAACTATCCTAAATGATAGGATTGTTCAGACAATTGGATCTGTGTGGCGAGAGACGTACGAACAACGCGGCTCAAAGAGATGCGTAGCAGAATGTCGGGAGAACCTGCTCATCGATAGATGTGTCTGTGAAGACGCATTGAATACCGGAAAGCCTTCAATTCCACCTCCCATAGACATATCATCTGTCTGTTGAAAGCTTAAAGGTTCATTCACACATCGTGGGGTGCATAGAGAGATTGATGCCGCTTCGGAAATTCAGATTTACTATCTCATCTGGAAAACATCGTGTGATAACTAACAGGGCGACACTATCAGCCCCCTCCTCTTTTGCCTCACATCATTGCCACTATCTCTCGCACTTCGCCATTCCGAAGGTACCTCTGCAGCAAACCTGGAAATCGAAAGCATAAGGTTACTCATGTACTTTACATGGATGATCTTACGATCTATGCTAGAAATAAAGAGAAACTACCTGTAGCTCTAGACATTGTCTAAGAGTACACTCAAAATATTGCAACGGAGTTTGATTTAAAAAAATGCGCCAAGGTTTATTTGAAGGAAGGAACACTTAATGGCATCCCCGAAGACACTGAGCTTGTCAACAGAAGTACTACACGACACCTTCGCGTTGGAGAGACCCATACATACCTGGGCGTGATACAAAGCCTCATTCAGGATGTGAGACCTACAAAGGATTCTCTCGGATGCAGGTACAAACGTCGCATCAGGTAGATTTGGTCTTCCGAAGTGTCTGCGAGGAACAAAGTATCTGCGACGAACATGCACTAAGAAGTAGGCAAAGGGGCGTTTCTGTACAAAGCAAAATGCATCAAATCTTAATCGTCTCGGGTACTCACTCCTAAAGGTCCGGATTAAGAAAGCACGAGAGAAAAACTCTTGCGAACAGCTCCTTGAGAAGAAGGTACACGGCATCTTCCACAGAAATGAAGAGGATCTGTCGATGACGTATGAGCTAACGTTTGCTTTTCTTAAATCATTCAGATTGAAGTCGGGCACGGAGGGTTTCATTTGGGCATGTCAAGACTGTGTCTTTTCCACTCTAGCATACCGTTGCCACATTTTGAGAAAAGACATTACCGATGATAGCTGCAGAGCGTGTCATGCACACCCCGAGCATCTAGAACACATACTATCTAGTTGTCCAACTCATGCGAGGACAACCTACATCCAAAGGCACAATGCGGCACTAAGAGTACTTAATTACCATCTCTGTCAATCTTACGGCATCAGCCCAAATACCACTCCTCTAAGCGCTCCTAGGGAAACAGAGCCAATTGTTGAAAATGAGAAGTGCCGCATATACTGGAACTTCATATTTTCGACAATTGTTTTTGTTGCGCACTCGAGGCCTGACATGGTTCTCTGTGACTTCGAGAAGCGAACCATGTTCGTTATCGAAATTTCAGCACTAGCTGACGAAAACGTCATAGCCAAGGAGAAAGAAAAGAAAGGGAGGTATAAAGACCTTATAAGGGAGTTGCGACGGTTATACCCAGAAGCTCCTGTTAAGCTAATTCTCTGGGTACACGAGGCTTTTGCCGGATCATCGTATTTATGACAACCGCGGGATTTCACCGGGAGCATATACTAATCTGAAAAACTGCCATGACTACCATGACCCGGCAAAAGTCTCGTGCACCATGAGGACACGGAGCGACCCAAGGACGACCGCCTTCTGCACCTTCCCTGCAAGCGTCTTAGCATTTTGTTGACACGCAGGATGCTTTTCAGGCTATTAACAGTGAAAGCTTAGCACCTACAAGAGCGCGGATGATCAGGAGGATTACCAACAGAATATTCCGTGTATAACAGTCTCAACTCCCTTACAATGTCTTTATACTTCTGTTTCTCTCATTCTCCTTGGCTATGATGTTTTTGTCAGCTGGTGCTAAAAATTCGATAACGAACATCGTTCGCTTCTTGAAGTGAAGGAGAACGATGTCAGTCCTTGAGTGCGCAACAGAAACAATTGTCGAGAATATGAAGTTCCAGTATATGCGCCACTTCTTATTTTCGACAATGCATTTTGCTCGCCCCTGATATTGAAGTCAAGGACGAGCGTTTCAGCAGCCTCCTCCTCCGCTTTGTACAGAAACGCTCGATTGCCCACGTTGTCGCGCTTCCTGCCAATTTTACGAAGAGAGTCTCGTCCATGTGCGACTATATGTGCTGTACCCAGAATAATCCTGTTGTGAAGACATTCAAGATTCAGTATTCCGCGACCACCTTGACAGCGTTAGATGTGGAGTCGCGGAGCGAAACACTAGAGGTCCATTCTTTTTTCATATGCATAACCTTTCGTGACCCGATATCAAGGAATCTGAGCTCGTCCTTTGTCTAAGGAACCACTCAAAACGCATAGAGTATTATCGGGACGGGAAGCATGTTCGTTGCAGATACTTTATTCCACGCCGACAGTTCGGAAGACCAAATCTGCCGAATGAGACGTTTGTATCTGCTTCAGAGAGTATTCTTTATAGATGTCACGTCCTAAATGTGGCTCTGTGTCACGGCCAGGTATTTATAGGTTTCCATTTAAATGGCCTGAGTGTATTTTTCGACAATCCCTAGAGCTAGATGTAGTTGCTCTTTATCTTTAGCATAGATCTTAAAATCATCCATGTAAAATACATGAGTTACCTTATGCTTTCGATTTCCAGGTTTGCCGCAGAAGTACCATTCGGAATGGCGAAGTGCGAGAGATAGTGGAAATAATGTCAGGCAAAAGAGGAGTGGGCTCATGTTGTCGTCTCGAAAGACATCTATCTGAAAGGTGACGGTGTTAGTTGTCACACGATGTTTCCCCGATGAGATAGTAAATCTGGATTTCGAAAGCGGTATCAATCTCTCTATGCACCTCACGATGTGCAAATAAACCTTAAAGCTTTCCAAGAGACAGATGATAAGTCTGTGGGAGGTTGAATCGGAAACTTTTCGGTAATCAATCCAGGCCATCGATAGTAAGCGCTGGTAGGATGCTGCATTTTTGCAGACAATCTATCGATGAACAGGTTCTTCCGACATCCTGCTAAGCCTCTCTTTGAGCCGCGCTTTTCGTACATTTCTCGCCACACAGGTCCGATTGTCCGAACAATCCTATCATTTAGGATAGCTGTGAAGATCCCGACGAGTGTGCTCAGACAAGTGATTGACCTGTAATTCTTAGGGTCAGCTAAGTTTCCTATCTTGTCGACAGTAACTAGAGGATCTTGGAATAGTGGAGATGGGTCAAATATAATCTCTTGATTTTCTGTAACCCACCTCTCCCTCTGCTCTACACTTCTCCTAGCGTCAGATAGTACCCGTATTTTGTCAACAATATGCTGCCTGATGGTCAGCAGCTTTGACTTTTTAAGTGTGTGATAACGGATCCGCAGTTCGCGCTAGAACTGTCGAACCTGGGCGGTGAAATTTCTGCCAAATTTTATGTAGTCAATCACACACTGAGTACATGACGCGTACTGTCTTTCCCAGCCTATCTTTGTTGTGAGCTGATTCATTCATCTTTTGGTCTTGTGATCAGCCGTTAATTTTGTTTTATGGTTTACATCCACCAAAACTCTCGCTGAATTATACACACCACAACTGACAGTCCAGAGTTCGGATTCTTCAAAAAAATCTTCACGAAGTTCGACATCCTGTTCAGCCAGATCTTTGGGCTTTAAAGGAACTGGGATGTTGATGTTTCTTCGGGTCCTGAAGCATCGCTCTTACTCTATTGGATGCCTGTCCGCGGTTGGTCTCAGTGTTGTCTCTCTGCCTTTGTTGCCGGCTTGTTATAGCTGCGGTAGAGTAGGCGCTCCGTTTACATAGCCGCTTTTCCGGAGTTGTTCGGCATGGTTTCGCAGGCGTTGACACGAAAAGTGCGAGAGCTCTGGGTGTATCTCGCACCAGAGAGTATGCAGTCGTGCCATATAACCTTCTCGTTAAGGGGCCATACTGCAATCGTAGCACTCAATCAGTAGTCATTGAGTCGATCCGTCCACTTAAATGTATTGAGATTCGGCCGGTCCATCACATTAACTCCGTCTTGCATGGCTCCCTTAACTCTAGGGTAGTCGGCATTGTTGTCCGACCCATTGTCGGGAGCCCTGCGCGTTCGATTGTTTTGAACCGCACTTACTACAAATATGTTTGGTGTTATCATTGTTATTCCCACGAGCAGCTAGGGAAAAGGGTACGTCTATCCTTGTAGAGCCCCGCATGCAACGATAAGGCTGCATACTTTGAGAGGGCGCCCGGTATCCCAGAGTCCCCGTTTGAGACACCTCACCCAGGTACCATTCAGCTTTCGGCACGGTTGTCACGCCTCCGCTTAGGGGTAAATTAGGGCTGTCCAGCGACCTTGATAACCTGGAATTCACCTACAATTTGTTTTCAACTCTTGAAAACCTCGAAATCTCTTTGAATTTTTCACGAGAACCTTGAATTTGAGTTATATTTGTTTTTGCTTTTAGAACAGTGATTTTATTAAAATATGATGAGTAATTTAAATCTGTTAGTGTATTATGAAAGAAGTATCTCGTTTAGAAGCAATCTTGTTGCTGAAAATTTTTTTTCATTCTCAAGATATAATAAGGTTACAGAATAAATAGATTTCCAGGCACTTCTTGTAGACTGTATCAATTATTTTATTGATTGCAATGAACAGAATTTACTATTTCGTTTTTAATTCAGTTTCTAAATTATATTTTAAAATACTCAAAAGGATTTTGAACATTTCGCAAAGATTTCACGGATTTCAAAGATTTCAAAAAGTCATGTACATCAGATTTAAAAGATTTCACACAGACTTTAAAACTTCAAAAATATTTGAAGGATTTCGAATATTTTTAAAGGGGTACAGTGCACTAGATTTTCAAAATTTCAAAGATGTGAAACGATTTCAAAAGGTTTTCAAACATTTCAGAAGGTTATAAAAGATTTCAGAAATATCTCAAATAATTCTATAATTTCAATGAATACAAAAGATTTCACAAAGAAAGGTTTAAAAAAGATTTCAAAGATGTAAAAACATTTCAAAGATTTTTAATGATTTCAAATTTTTTTATAATATTTCGAAAGATGCAGTATAACAGATTTCAATCATTTCAAATATTTTAAACGACTTTAATTGTTTGAGAAGATTTCAAAAGATTTCACAAGGTTTCAAATATTCCAGTGATTTCAAAAAATACAAAAGATTTCAGAAAACATTTCATACCTTTCAAAGAAGTCTTAAGGGTTTCAAAATATAGTCGAACCTGGATTTAGCGCTGGTTTTGGGGCTGACCTTGACGTTAAATTCAGAGACTCGGAACTATTTTGTCTCTCTCCTGTTTTATCTCTCTCCTGTTTCTCTCTCTGTTTTGTCACGCCTGAGTGCACATGGCAAATCCCCCCGCATACGTCTCTCACGTATCCCCACGGCGCGGCGTCAATTCTCGGAAGGGCACAATCCAGGGAGCTATATCCGGGTTTCACTGTATATCAAAATACCAAATCCTCTTCCCATAATCTGGACCTTTCTTCCTGATTTGAAATGGAATTGATTATAAGATATCAAAAAATTGAAAAATTTTTCAGTGATGGAATACAAAAGAGGATTTCATTTAAACGGAGATATCGATTTTAACTTTCAATCCCTTCGTATCCCAAGATCGCCACTCTTCCATAGCGAGTTCTTTTTATTCCGTCTATATCTTCCAAGCTCGCTTCTAAAGCAGGACGAAATCAAATATTCCAATCGTTTGCATTGTCGTGGAAGACGAAAGACTTGCTTTTCATATAGCACTAGTGCATTTATTTTATTCCAAAAAGATTTAGCATGCTTTTTGAATCTTTCAACAATAGTAAGGTTCGCTAGAGTGTGGTATACCGATGAAATTCAATGCAAAAGTAATATCCGGCGAAGTACATAGATAAATAGTTTTGAAACATATTGAATCGTAGATAAAAATGATTCTACCTATGTATGTATATTCTCAGAAATAAATACTATATTTTTACCTTAGGTTTAACGCAATTTAAATTTTGACCAATACATTATTGTAAATGTCTTTTATGTTTTTTATATAAATAGTTACATTTACTATTGAAAAAGTTGGTAAATAAATATTACTACACTGGAACCTTGAATTAAGAATGGTTTTAGGCATGGCTTGCAGAGGCCTTGAGCTTAAGTCCAGGGAATCCAAACAGGTGCAACTAACGCGCTGAGAGAACTACCCTCATGCTGGTTGTCACGCTTGACTGAGAACCGCCTCTCTTCCTGTCCCACGGCCCCCGCATTACAAAATGCCGAGGACTTTAATTCTAGGAGTATGGTAAATCCGGGGTTCTTAATTCCAGGTTCCAGTGAATACAAAAAGAGTTTGACGATTAATCAAGATTACGAGTAAATGAGAAGCTGCGTGTAAATTATAGGGTGGTCCAAAACACCGATGTGAAGTACTATGGATGTATTCATTAAGGGTGTATTTATTTGTGTTCGTGTTATGAGAACTTTGCTTTCTCACAGGTATCAAATAAATTTGCTTCCTCATATGAAGAGGGGTTTCTCTAAAAAAAGAAAAAAATGGATACTTTCAATATTTTTCAAGTTTATGTTTCTGTCTCACCGAAAGTCTTATTTTCAGATAATCAGAGAGAAAATCAAAATATCAATCGATGTGTTATGTTACAATGAACAACTTTGTGACTTACGGTAGTGTTATATTACAAATTAAAACAAAAGTTTTCGTAGAAAAGATCATCAGTATAGATCAAGCCACGCATCTCGAAGACGCGAACAGTTACATCAAATATAGTTACTGTCGTATTCCCAATATCATAAAAAAATCCTCCTTTAAAAAATGTGAATAATTTTGGTAAAAAATACAAAAAAATTATATTAGTAGTTTATGGTACAAAGATTCTTCAATTATGGGCAATCGATGCGTCTCGAAGATGCGCACAAATATATCATATACATTACTGTTATATTCCCAATATTAAAAAAGTTTTCCTCATATCTAGAAGATAAACAAAATATATTTTTTTAATTTATAAATCGGCATTGCCAGATCATAAGAGGTCATGCAAGGTACCATGCAAGGTAAGTTTTTTTCATATAAACAGAATACGCCAATTTTTTTTGAACTTCGTAAATCGGTACTGGCGGGTTATAAAAGTTTAAGCTATAGGTCGATCGATAAGTTTTAAAGACGCGAACAATTTGCTAGATATAGTTTTGTTGTATTTTGAATATTAAATTTTTTTTCTCGTATAAACAGAATGAACATTATTTTCTAAACTTCATAAGTCGGTACTGGTGGGTTATAAAAGATTCAACAATAGGTCGATCGATGCATCTCGAAGACGCGAACAAATACACTACATATACTATTCCTAATTGTATTTTAGATATCGAAAGAGTTTTTCTCATATAAATAGATTAAATCATTTTTTTGAAACTTTATAAATACTTTTTTGTAGGTCATACAAATTTCAACAATAGGTCGATCGATGCGTCTCGAAGACATGAACAGATACACTTGATATCATATTGTAGTATTTTGAATATTCAAAAAGTTTTTCTTGTATGAACAAGGTAAAATTTTTGTTTTTAAATCTTTGAGCTAAAAAAAAGCACTTCCAAATGTCTGATCTAGCTTAAAATCCTACAATACCTCGATATCAGTCGAAGCTACAATTCATCAAAATTTAATGATCATAGCCGTTTTACTTTTCGATATATGGTAAACAGAAAAAAGTTACACACGCACACATACACATGTGCATCTTCAAAAAATTGTATTTACGAGCTCCTGGTGTCGAATTAAATCGAAATATGTCAAAGAAGTAGATTTGAAAATTCAGGTAATTGCAAACCTTCCTCTATGAGGAAGCAAATGAATGAGAAAGTTCTTTTTTCATACCTCTCGCCCCCAAATTTGTTTGAATCCACAAAAAGATAAATGCATTTCAAAAAATTTAATTTAGGGGTTCCTCAACCCCCATTAAGTATAACAAGTATTTCCCACTAGAAAAAATACGTTTTTGTAACTTTTTTTCAGAATCGTCAATCTTAAGTGAATCGAGTTGAAACTCAAAATTTCTCTTCTCAATTAGCTATAAAATACAAATGAATAAACAATTTTCAAATATCATCCCCATAAGTCTGTTTTATAGGGTCTCAAAAAACACCATAAGTGGAAAATTTGGTTTCGTAAGTTTTTGGCACTAATTAAGATTTTTTTGTGTTTTTTTTTCAATTAAAAATTGTTTCTTATACATTAAGTACTAGTCTCTACTGATAATTAGATTTTTAACAAAAATAATTGTTCGAACAATTTACTATTATTTATAATAATATTCTCTCGGAAAAATTTTAGAAAAATTGAATTTTTTTTAAACTTTTCCACTTTTTGTGCACATTTTAATTAGAGTTAGGTTATAATTATTTTCAGTTAACAAAGATAATTGTTCAAACAAGTTATTGATATTTATAATAATATTCTCTTTGAATAATGTTAGAAAGGGAACGTTCAGTTTTTTGTTCAATTTCCAATTAGAGTGAGGTAAACAATTAATTAAAGTTAGAAAAAATGTATTACTATTGTTAATAATATTTCATTTGAATAATGCTAGAAGGTTGCGGTTTTTTCTGAATTCTTACATTTTTGTCCACTTTTAACTTTAAACTTACATAGTTAATGCAAGATAATTAACATGCTTATTCAAACAATTGCTTTTTGTTCATAACTATCTTTTCATAGAGTAATGCTAACAAGTGGTTTTTTTCTGATATCTTTTGTTTTGCTTTGACTTTTTAGTCATGAACAAATAATAAGAGAACTTCAAAAAGAATCATTTTTAAATAGTATTGTGTTGTTTGATGTGAATTATTTTTGCTCTTTTCCCAATGGAGATTCCCTGGGAAATCCCCGGGATCCATGTAGAAAATTTGAAGCATATTTCAAATATCTGTTTTATTTCAGAAAGAAATATACACAAACAAGGAAGAGATTGTTTAAAATACGATTCTTTCTAATGTTTATTTAGTACTTATTCGTAACTAAAAAGGCAAAGCAAAGTTGAACATTTCAGAAAATACAGCAATTTTCTAGCCCTTTTGTAAGAGAAGATAGTTATAAACAATAATAAATTTATTAAAGAACTACTTTTGTTTAACTTGCAATAATTAATATCATACTAAGTAAAAAGTGGACAAAAAGATGAAAATTTCGCAAAAAAACGCAACTACCTAACATCAATTAGGTTTGTTAGATTTTTTAAATAACTATCTCATTCTAAGTACAAAGTGGACAATTATGTTTTTGAACATTCCATTTTTAAAATGGAAAATTTCAGAAAAAAACCGCAACTATTTGGGATTATTGAAAGAGAACATTATTATTAATAATAATAAATTCTTTAAAAAATTACATTTGTCAGCCTGAATTAATTATTACCTCACTCTAATTGAAAAGTGGAAAATTTCAGAGAAAAAATTACAACTTTCTAGCATTATTCCAAGACAATTCTGTTATAAATAATAATAAATGGTTTGAACAATTATTTCTGTTAAATTTAATTGATAATTGCCTCGCTCTAACTGGAAATTTGAAATGTATGTACGTATTATGTATGTATTAGAAACAATTTGTAATTAAAAAACCGCAATAAATTAAAATTAGCGCCAATAACTGGCAAAACCCAATTTTTCACTTATGAGGCTTTTTGGAACCCTATGAAACAGACTTATAGGGGCGATATTTAAAAAGTAATTTTCGATTCGTATTGTATGTCTAATTATTCAGAGAAATGTTCAGTTTGAACTCAATTCAATCAATATTGACGATTCTGAATCAAATTTAAAAAATATATTTTTTTTCTCATGGGAAATACGTGTTAAACTTCAGGGGGTTTGCGGAACCTCTAAATATCATTTCAAAACAAAACGCGTTTATTCTTTTATGGATTAGAACAAATTTGTGGGCGATATGTATAAAAATTCGAAACAAAATTTCCAATGCATTTTTGGAATATTCAATAAATTTTCGGAAATATTTCAAAGTTTTAAAATACTTTTAATCTCTTTAAAATTGCAAAAATTCATCAATATCTTTAAACATGATTCGAATTATTCCTAGAATTGTTTTAAAATCTTCTGGATTTATTTTTGATAATTTTGGAAATCCTTTATAATATTTTATAATCTTCTTAAATATTCCCTTAAAATTAATTTAAAAAAAACACTTTAAATATTCCTAGGAATCTTCAGACATTTTTTTTATTATCTTGAAACGTTTCAAAGTCTTTAAAAAACTTAAAAATTTTATTTTGCAAATTAAATATTAGCAATTTTAGAAATTTTGAAAATCTTTTGGATTATTTTGAAATCTTTTTAAATATTCTCTCGAAATTAATGTTGTAGAACAAAAAATCATTGAATATTTTTTGAGAAATCTTAAGACATTTTTTTCATTTTCTTGAAACATTTCAAAATTCTTAAAAAGCTCCTAAATTTTTCATTCGAAATCTTCAAATGTCTACATTTTGTTTCAAATGAAAGTATTTTTATATCCTTTTAAAACTTCCAAATATCTCTTAAACTTATTCATTTTTTGCTGTACAATTTTTTAATTATGCAAAATTGGAAAATCATTTGAAACCTTTTCAAATCTTTTTAAATATTTTCTTTGAATTAATTGAGAAAAAAAAATGATTCAAGTTTTCCCTGGAATCTTAAGAGAAAATGTTACTTTCTTAAAACCTTCAAAACCTTTAAGAAGATTCAAATTTTTTTTTTAAATCTACATTTTGTTTAAAATTTGTCGATACCGGTAATTTTTTGGTTACCAGTACTTACATTATTTTTTTTATTGTATTATTATATCATTTTATTTCGTAAACTAAGATATTCTAAGTTTTTCTCCATCATTCAATTTTTCTCGTCTCTTTGAATGTGTAAAAAAGTTAAAAAAATTATAGTCTGGTAGCAGAAAATTCTTCAGCTTTATTAATAGATAAACACATATAACCTCATTTAATATGGTCAAGGGGTTATGAATAGAATCCTTTTGTAATTTTTAAAACATTTGATCAAAATTTTATGAACAGAATATTGTTACCTTTATTATTCAAGACTCATTTACAATTTAAAGTTTTCCCCTTCGAAATAAATGTTTAAAATGAAAATTCCTTATTTGTAAATTACGATTTACACAATTCTTGTAAATTAAAAAGAACAAACTGAAAACAGCCACTTAAGGTGACATTCACGAAGTATGCAACTAATCTAGTAGTTAACAAGAATATGTGCGAGATTTTCTATAATTTCGTTCCACCTACTATTTTTAAATAGAAATAATTAAACTTTAACGTTATACTATATAATTTTGGATACGTGGATTTCCTATAGGATTGAAATGTTAAAAATATTACGTAACAACATCGATCCCCCACGTAACAGATAGTAATCTCCCCTCCCACCGAAAAAAGCTGTTACTTAATTTATGGATGGCCCCTAATGAAAAATTTAATTTTGGTAGGAAGTTTTCCTACTCAATTTTTTTTATAATAGTTTCATATACGGAAATTTTCCCTCAAACTGTCTTACGTATTCGAGAAAAATATTGGTGCTGCCCGTGTGCGTGACAGGCTGCACGGCGCGTTTATACTCATGCAAATGGAAATATAAAGCACATGAGGAATCGCAGTTTTTAAAGCTATAAAACTCGGTCGGCATTTTTTAAAAATTTAAATGCGATATCATGTCGCGGTATGGTTTACAAGCTCATTCCCGTGAGGCCCATGAATAATGGACCTGTTATATATTTATCGACGATAGCGTGTGCGAGTACCCACAGGATTCGTAGAAAAGTGTCGCACCAGTCACATATATGCACGTACCTAAAGTTTAAGATTTCTACCTCCACGGGCCACTTTTGCAAAATCCACAGAATCATTTCTCAATACATTTATCGAAGTGATAAGCGAATTCTTAATTCAATTTATTTTTAAAGACTTTTCTGAAGGCTTTATATAATTGAGGGCCCGGATCAAGCATCTTTTAAAATTATTCTCCACGGGAGGGATTTGCCCCTGACCGTATGCGTTTGAAGAAAGTTCAGCTCCCCCTCCCCCATTTTCTTTTTTCTGCGAAATAATTTAATAAGCGGTTATTTGATCCGGACCATCAATTTATATTGTATTCTTTATAAATAATGAGATGAAATTGATTCGCGAATATGATTTTCAAATGAAATATTTTCAATTTCAGTATTTTGCAGTTGCAGATGTAACAGCGTTTATTGCTGAAAAAAATATTTTGAATGGCCCGTCTTAGGAACGCTGTTTCCTAAGACGGACCTCTCTTAAAAACTATAAAAATAATTTTATTTAATGCTTTATATAATTAAATTTCATTCGCAGTAAATTGTTTAAACATTTATATACCTTGATGATGCATTATACATGAAAAAAAAGTTATGAAGCGCAAAATAAGTATTGAAGGAAGCCACCTTGGTAAACATTGCGGAAAGTAAATTTCGGATAGGTTTGTGCACGATTTTCTTTCAGATTCTCTCCAAGATCTGCATCAAAAACTTATCATTTCTATAAGAAATTTCGACTAATTTTGACAGAAAAATGTAATTTAGTGCTAATAGCTTATAAATCGATTATAAATTAAATTAACCGCATCTTTGCTTAACATTTTATATTGATTTTTTATCAGAAATTTTCAGAAAGAATCGGGTTTGTAAAAATATCTATGGTTTTATTTGTAGTTATTATGTGAGTTTTAATAAACATAAGATTCTGTTAATTAAACTGCAGTTTTTCTTTAAATAATCCCTAATGAGGATATCTAAATCTAAATCTAAATATAAAAATATGATCTTCTGTAAATTTCATCAGTTTCAAAAATTTTGAAATTTTCAAAATTTTTGGTAATATAAACTTACCATCCAAAATCTCCATAATTATCAAAAATTTCCATAAGTTAAAACTTTCCTAAATTCATATATGAAAATAAAGCTTGCAACATTCCTCCATAGGAGCAAAAACCGTGCCTGTTTTCCAAGCGTGTCTGGAATCATGCATTTTCTGTAAAAAATATCGTATGCACCAAGGAGGAGGGGACTTTTTACAACTCGCATTTTCTTGTGCCAAACTCGCTTTACTTATTTTAATAAAAAGTAGATTGTCAGAAATAAATATTGATCTAAATACGTAAGTAGTTCATTTTATAGATTCAATTACCATTAAACGGGGTAATTTAGGACATGTGGGGTAAATTTGGAAACACCTACATTCCCTAACTTGATAGGATAAATTACTCAAAACTGTTCCAAGAATCTGGAATCAGTTCAAACCTTAACTGGTTCTAGATTCTGGTTAAAACCACCCACCTTAAGTAATTTAAACTATCAATTTAGGAATGTCCGGATTTACCCCACATTTTTGAAATTACCCCGTTTGACGGTAGATTTTCTTTTCAGACATTATTTTACTACTTTTGTTGCTCAAAGCTTCATTAAAATGTCAAAAATACGATAAAACACTAATCACTCTACCGAAGAATGTCGCGGAAATAAAGCGCGACACGAGCAATACGAAAGTTGCTTACTATGCTGTGGTTTTTCATGCCATCACAGCAACTATTGTACTGAGAAACTTTTAGCTAAAAGGCACCGCAGTAGTTGGCATGTTTACAGTTAAACAATAGAATGTCGAGTTAACCAGACCGAAAGCCACTTCTGGTATCCTGTCCATGCTGTATCGACATTATAGGTGGAGTGGGGTATGGTGCCGGTACGGGGCACGGCGACTATTACAAAACGCCCGTGTTTGTTGATTTTTGTAATATTTTTTTTTTACAATAAACATAACATAGCTTTTTTGTTTGAAAAAATAGTGATGTGATGCAATTTCTTTTTTAAAATGCCACAGAAAAAGCACAGAAAAACAGCGGGATCATTTATGTTGTAGCTCATTTGTTATGCACTCGATATAATGATTTTTTTTCAAAATGAGAATACTTCAAGTGTGAAGCTATAACGTGAACATAGCTGCATTCTCATTCTCCGCTGTCTCATTTCTGTTGCCACTCAAAACAACACCAAATCAGTGTACTTTTGAGGATCGGTGTTTTTTTGTGAGCTGGTATTAGAACAGAACTAATTTTTGGTTCCTAAGGAGCTGCAACAAAAATAAACGCCTCTTGCGCTTTTAATAGTTTAAGCATTATCTGAAACTGCTGGTATCATAAATTGTTTATATAAAAGTTTCAAATATATGAAAATCAATTAAATCTTGCACCGTCACATATGGAGCACGACGTGACTCCACGCTGCAGCACGCCCTCTGTATTTTAGCGGGGAGTAAGAGGTTATAATTGCTTCTGCAACATACTATACTTTTATTGATAAGAAAACATTTCAATAGTTTAAAAAATGTATGGAGTAATTTTTCATTGTTACATTACGCTCTTAAGAATTATTATATGACATAAGTTTTATTCTCCAATGCTCATATTGTTCTATTAAACGGCAGTAATATAACGGCCGTCAAGGTCGTAGTCAGGGGGATATGAGGAGGGGTTGACCCCCCTCTCCCGAAATTCTTGAAACATCGACATTATAAACATATACACTCCTGTGTTCCGCTGCATATCTCCCCCCCCCAGCAATTTTTTTCTGGATATGGCCTTGACGGCCGCGGTACCTAAGTATGTGAGGCATGCCGAGCGAAATGCAACATTGATCAATTAATTGAATGTAAAATAATAACGTAGTTAAAAAGCGGTTTTGAGTCATAACATATGTTTTCTGATGATGTGGTCATAATTTATAGGGCATTTAATTCAAAGTGCGGCACCATACCGCAAACTCGTTGCACATAAAGGTTCCCATACCTATCCTGTTAATGTGTGAGATTTTATATGCTGTTACAGCATCACAACTATCACTGTATTCTAAAGGTAACATTACGATACATGTATTGTTAACTGCTGTAACTCACGGGGTTACCGTCGAGCATTCCAATGCATACATTGTAAATATTTGTAACATTTGGCGGCTAAGTCTCGATTCTCGGTGCATGTGAATTTCAATTTTCTGAAAACACTGTTTTCCACAACATTACAATACATGAAAGGCAGAATACAATACCAGCATTTTAAAATCATAATATTTCCTGTTGAAATGAAAGCTTCTAATGATTACATTTTCCTGGTATCTTTTCCCTATTCCTTTACACCCCCCCCCACCAGCCACACACACACTTATTTGGTGGTGAGAGGGTGACCTACAGTTTAAGGTGGGTTCCGAACTCGCAAGCCGACGGAGTGGGCCCAAAGCCTACGCCTTAACCCCCATGAATATTGTCCCACTTTAATATTTTCTATTGTAATCACTATAAAAAATGTCGGGCGTTCGCCCTACCTTCGGCATGGAATATTCCTAAATTTGTTTAGGGCAAATACTTTTTTCGAAAAAATCAGTAATATTCCCTCATTATCAGAAAAAAATCTAAATGAGTCGTATCTATTCCCAAAGAAATCGAGAATAATTCGAAAATGTTGAGGAATTACCAACACCATATGAAAATGGAAAATTTGTTGTATCCTTTCCGGAAATTTTCTTATATTTTCATAGGAAATATTTCTTAATATTTCCCCGAATCAAACAGAAATTTCCCCTTTTAGTATCAAAAGAACTACCAGAAATATAAGTAATTTTCCCCGGCATCCTCATAAATTTAAAAAGATTTAGGAAATGTTTTATAGAAGTTAGATAATGTTACTACCTTTTAGATAATACTTATACTTGATATTTTTTGTATTCAGATTTATTTTTACATTATTGGAAAGTAAAATTCTTTTTCACAACTACACGCTCCGTAAAAGCATATTACATAGCTTCTTTACAATAAACAACATATTTGAAGGGTAGCAGTACATAACTAGATAACAAACAAATTCAGAATTTTACAGGAGAGCAAACAAAAATCTGTAAAATCAAAATCACCACTTAAAGATAAGACAAAAATCTACTTCCGAGATAAAATATTGCTTATTCATGCCCGCATAAATTTGATTAGAAAAAGTTATCCAGTTTCAAGGAAATAGATGTGTCAGCTGTCAATCTTAAAGTGACACTGGCCACAAACTGGAACAGGCTCGGCTGCGGATTGCGATACAAAATATGAAATTGTCAGTTTCAATAGAAATATTGATGATGAAACTCGTGCTGATAGAAAGAAAAAAATTATTACTAGGCTCAAATTCTATACTCTAAGAAAAAATCTATTAACAGTAAAATTACGTTCCTTTTAGAATGCGTCCTTTGAAATTGAGACAATTTCTTTTGTCCATCGATAGAATCGTTTCACTGTTTGAGAAAAATGCATTTATTTATTTACAATGTGAGATTGAACATTTTTGCATCGTTTGATTAACAAATTATTATTTCGTTAACTATTTATGAAAAATTGATACAAATTTTAAGAGCTAGTGAAAAATATGTGTTTTATGGAAAACATTCCTTCCAAAAACATTTTATTGTTTATAAAATTTTAGTAGAATCATACAGTAAATGTTAATTTAAATTAATTTTTCGTTATAAATTATGACACTCATGACAAATCTTAGCAACTAGCGTGAAACAATTTTTTCTATGAGAAAAAAAACTAGTAAGAATTTTTTTATAAAAATTGTTTCTAATCGTTCAGTTAAATATAATTAGAATTATTTATGTTCTATAAGTGCACATGCAATAATTCCAGCTGATAGTGAGTTTTTTTTCTGTATTTTTTTTTGAGATAAAAATTCACAAAGCTGAAATCGCCAATTTTGTCCCTATATTTGTTTATATATTGTTGATGTGTGACAAAAATTAAAAAATCGCAAACCACGCTTCTCTTAAAAATTCAATTTTGAGCATTTCTAAACAAATATTTTGAAATTGGTTAAGAAATATGACCTGTGGGCGATTATGAACAGTAAATTTCTATTTCAGACCACTGTAAAGCGCTTACCGCAATACGCGGCGCGCGGCGCTAAACAATATTATTTATCATTAACCAAAAGAGCGAGCACAAAAAAGTTCAAATACTTACTGAATCTTAAGGGCTTGGACTTCCCACTACCTGATAAATTTTAAAATTCCGTGTGTAGAACAGGAAAAAATCGGCATTTTTGTTTATTACAAAATGATATAAATTAGTAACAATAGAAAATAGCACGATTTTGAGAATATTATTAATAATTGAATTTATTTTTCACTATCTCCTAAAATCTTTATCAATTTTTCACAAATAGTTTACGCAAGAATAATTTGTTGATCAAACGATGCAGAAATCTTCAATCGCACGTTGTGAATAAACAAATGCATTTTTCTCACAAATTTTTATAACATGACTTTATACTAATGAGTAGATTGTGTTCCAATACTTAGTTTTGATTTTCCTTTCAACGTCAAAAATTATAGGCTCACTTGGGAATTTTCTATTCTTTGCCAAGTTCGGCAGAGTTGTCGACTAAGGTATGGAAATTAAGCTTGTAAGTATATAAGCATGGACGTCACGTTGTTTTTCAGATACATGGCCAACGTCAAATTAATTTTTTAAATAATTTCCCTAACTTTTGATGAATTCCCGAATTTTGTGAAATTTTGCATACAGTATTTTAAGAAAAATTTCGTAACTTTTAGGGGGAATATTCGAACTTTTGTTAAATTTCCCCTTCTGTGTTCACTAATTATTCCCTAACTTTTAGTTAAATCCCCGAACTTTTTCTGAATTTTATTTACAGTTTGTTAGAAAAAAGTTCCTGACTTTATTTAAGTTCCCGAACTTTTACGGAACTTTCCCTATAGTTTATCATAAAAATGTTCTAAATTTCAAACAAGTTCCCAAATTTTTTCCGAAATTTTTTTTACGAAATGTTGGAGAACATTTTCGCAATGTTAGGGTTATTAGCTTCCCGAAAATTTTTGGAAAAATCCTCGAAAAATTTCTTACAAGGGTTACCTTTTACGTCTTGAAAATAAACTTTCAAATTATAGTAGACTTCCAGCAGAAATTTTTTCCAGTGGTTTTGCTACTATGGCGAGTAGACAGCAGAGATTCTGTTTTTTTTTTTAAATTTTTTGTGCAGCAGTACTTTTCAAAACAAGAGGCAACAATTTATCTCCGTTGCAGATTCGCGGCACATCCTTCCTACTCGTTGGTGCATCCCTGATATAAATTATCCTTTCCATGTTGGTCAACTGGGACGACTATACCGGACTATACCCAGGGGTGCCCATACGCCCGGAAAACCGGTTGGAAACCTATTTTTTACAAATATACTAATTTAACGACGTTCATTACTTGAATTAGTGCGAAACCCCTGTCAGTTTCCCGGTTCGTATTGCGAGCTCGCGCAATGTTACCATTATTTTCTACTAAATAAATTGTTCTATATGAAGGTGTATGGAGTAATACGCGTTTTCAGTAAACCATCACTCTGTGAGGATTTAACTTTGCATGGGGAATTGCAAATAACAACGCAAAAAGTATTTTCTGTGGTAAGACAAATTTAAGCTCTTTCATTTAACATTTGTTATTGACGAATGACAAATTTCATTTGCAAGAATTGTCTATCTTTCAAAAGAGTTGCGCTTTTAATTCACACTGCAAGTAGAGGAAAACATCATTATTTTCAAAACATTGTATAACATTCTGGAAAATTCTAGAAATTTCTAGAATATTCTGAAATATTTTAGAATAATGTAAAAATTACGGAACTGCGGAATAATGTGGAACATTTGTGAACATTGTAGCAAATATCGCATTTAGAAATGTAGAATAACACCGCACCGCTTGACCCCAAATGCGCTGCTTAGCCCCAATTTAGGGTATTGAGAATATTGTACCGTTCGAAAATAATCTAAAAAAATGTAGAAAATTATATGTACACCTGAAAAAAATCTTATTTTTATATTTGGCCAATGTGATTATTGACAAAAATTAAATAATGACAACCTAAATTAGATAATAATTAATTTTTATTTTTATTCATTATATATTATTTATTATATATATTATATATTTTTATTAAATTTTATTTAATGTTAAGTATATGGTGTAGTGGGGTGCACAACCCACAGTGCAGTGGGCAATAAAACTTTTCCTGGAAAAATTAGTTTAGAGCTTACGATTTTGATGTGATTTGAGTTTGGTTAAAAAAAATAAATCTGATGGTTGAAAATGGACGAAAATCTGTATTTGTTGATAAAATTTATATAAATAGAGAACAAGTATTATCGCCTGCCAAAATCTCCCAATAAATAAGGTTTTTTCCTAAAACACTGGCATTAGGTTTCGTGACAAAAAACAACATCTATTTATTAGCAAGTAGTCAAGTTTTGAATTTTTAAAAATAAAATGATGTATAATATAAAAGTTTATTATTTGTTCAAAAAGTTTCAGAAGTGAAAGCTTTTTCCAAGTAATTTGATATTTATTTCGTTGAAGAAACGAAATCCGTTGGGTACAATTCGAGGCAAATCTGGATTTGTTTCTCAAATTTAGTTAAACAATTAGAAATTCCTATCAGGTATTGAAAATCGTACTTATTATTTTATTACAGACAAATTTTTATTAAATTTTGTTAAAGGAACGAAGCGTTTAGAGCGTGAAATGACTAAAATATATATATTCGTTTATTAAAGTTGTTTATATAATTTCATACATTACTTTGAATTGTTTAAAAATGGTAACTAAGCATTATTTTCACGTATATCCAGGATAAAAAATTGAAAATTAAGTCTCCAAGTATTTTTAATCTTCAATTAGCACATTCGCTCATTAATTTAATATAAAAATAAACAAATGTTTCAAAATGTTATAAACTGCTAAATATTATTTTTAAGAATCATTTCTGACTGATTTGATGAACATTTATTATTTGAAGCTTTAAAAAATATATAATTTAAAACTACTAAGTAGGTTAGTCTACACTACACAGAATAAAACTTTTGAATTAAGAATCTCAGTCTTGTTTTATAACAAAGAGGTCTTGTTTTACCATAAAAATTAGACTAACGGTCTTCTTTCAAGACAAAAAATAATCTTAAATCTATCTTTTAGACTAAAAACGGGCTTAAATTCAGGTGTAACAAAAACAGTACATTTTTCTCTGCAGTAACGCAAAACATATGTTGTTATTTTTTTCACTGCACCTCAAAAATTTGATATTGGTCCTAAAGAATTATATCTTAATAATTGAAAGAACTTATCTATATTTTTGGGAAATTTAATATTACTTACTAAAATATTACTTAATTAAGGAAAAATTTGACGGTTTCGTACAATTCTATCATATATGTGTTTTAAATTGTATTTTAGTTTTCTAACTGACGAAACACGCGAAACCTACTATGCTCATATATTGCAATAGGAGCCCCACTGCGTAACACTAAATCACCATCTTCATGTCCGAGTCTCCTTGCGGAACCTGATCCGGTAAGAGAAATATAGTCATTAATTAATTTAGAGATTTCAAAAAAATCATTAACTTAGAATCACTAAGTTATTCTAAATTGTGAGTATATATTGACACTTTGCTTAAACTAAAAACTTGAAACTTTCCATGAGTAGGCAAACACTAAATGTTTTAGGCCAAATTCTTTAATACAGGGTACCCCGGAGATAGTTCCGATTTTAGGGCTGACGGTGGACCTAACTCCCGAGAGATAGGTCCACTCCGAACATAAACAGTCAGGGGCGTATGAATCGTTTCCGGTAGAGTTTACTGGGTGGTAAAAAATATTTTGAAAAGTGTTTTTCTAATACGGAGATAAGGGTAAACTAAATATTTGACGAAAATGAGGAAGAAAGTTTGCTGTTGCACGTTAAAATAAATGTGTTTCCTGCTTACGTATTTTAAACGTTTGCGGGCCGTTGATGATCTCGTTTAAAATGAGGGCTCTGTCTTGAATAACCGGTCAAGATGCTTTGTCTCTCGTTTGCTTGAACATTCGAAGACAGCAGCATCCAAAAGCACATCAATATTGTGCAACTATGTTTACATAAACGAAACACCTCACAAAGCATTTCAAGTGGGAAGCATGCACTTTCGCGTATAGCGCATAATGCGCATAACGCAGTTTTATAACCAGACATAGGAAGAAGTTATCTAACAGAAAATCACCTACTTTCATAAATCTTAGAAAAAATGTCCATGAAAAACACAATTTGCACAATTCTCACGTCAACACTTGGCAGTTTGAGATAACAAAATACTACAGCGGGACTCTGATACTTGAAGTCGATCAAACCTCTCTTTCTACCATGTGAGATCTGTCTAGAGATGATCCGATTGTGTTCCAATGACAGGTCATACTTTTCGTTTCGAAGCAATCATACTCTCTCTCTCTCTCTCTTTCTATCCAATACTTCTTCTCATTTGTTTTCTTTGTCGAATCTTAGAGCCTATTGAGTAACCACGACAGTGCCATCAATTCAGAAGAAATTTTAATTTGAATTAAATATCAACAAGAAATTTTATAGTAAATAATTAATTTTAAACCTTGGTATAACATTTTTGATTAAAATAAATTGATATTCACTGCTCTTTTTCATTAATATTGCTCCAATAACTTCGAGATACTACTTCGCGATATATATTCGCTTGTTAGATGGCGTTGTTTCAAAGACAGGGTCATTCAATCGCACGAAATAATCCTATCACTCCCATCGATTTCAGTTAGCTTATGGAATCGGAGACCCATTGCCGTTAGGGTACAGCGCTTTAAAGCAACGCTCCTGTTTTGTCACGCCTGAGTGAACATGGTACATTCCCCCGCAGCTCCTCTCACCTATACCCACGGCGCGACGTCAATTTTCGGAAGAACTAACTCCGGGGGCACTATCTCCGGGGTTCACTGTATTTGTTTTAAATTGTTTTTTAGTTGTTCAATTACCGTCATGATGAGTTGGATGCCTTTCATAAAACATCTGATCTTGAGCTATTCCAATAGGAATTCCATTACGGTACATAAGATCACCATCATTAAAATGTACTGTAAGAAAAATATAGTTGTTAATTATTTGAAAGAGTAAAAAAAATCATTGAGTCGAAACAACCTGGTTTTCAATACTTATGTATCTAGAATTCTAGAATTCTCTAATATTTGTTTTAAATTGTATATAAGTTTTTAAATCACCGGTTCGAACATCAGCTGTTTCTAAGTGATAAACCCTGTCACCACGGCTCAGTCCATAAGCAATTCCATTAATGTACAATATTGTACCCACAATATTTAGGCGTGATGCTCGTCTTTTCACTGGTTGTTGATGATCATGACGTGGTTGTTGATTACTTGATTCTGTAACAAGAAATATAGAGATTTTTTATTAACGAATTCTTTGAAAGAACCCTAAAGTTATTGATCCAAAATAAAGATATCCTGAATGTAATCGCAAAGTCAGTCAATATTAACACTCGACTATATAAGCAGACAAAGATTTTGTCCGGCTGCTAGAGGGCTGCAGTCTACAAGGAATTTTGGTCACAAAGTATTTTCTGCAACATGAGTATAGTTTCCTCGCTTTCAGGGCGTGCTTTGGAGCAGCAAAGTAGGTCCTTGTTGATGGTGGGGTGCTTTATCGGCCTAGGCACAGAAAGTGCACTTTGACAATGTGTGCGCATGCGCATTCGTTACTTCGCTCCACGCTTACTCTTGTGCGTATGCTTATGTTTGTAATAGCTTGTCTACGCCTCGGCTTCGTCTCAGCTGTGCCTAGTTCTTGCAAACTCTCACTCGGCGCGTTTCAAAAGTTTCACTTAAAAAAAAGGTAACATATATAATGAGGCAAAAGTTTTAGTTGCAGAGACTGAAGAAAATAGATGTAAAGTGAAATTTGTAGAACGCATGTTGGCAACAGTATTGAGATAAAAATAAAGAGTGTTACAATTTAAAATGTAACTCATAATAAATGTTTGCCTCCAAATGTCAGTCACACTTCGTTATCTCTCATTTAGAAAATATGAAGGTGGCTAGAAAGGGGTTTGTTTGAATAGAAAGGGAGTGGAATGGAAAAGAATCGAGAAGAGGGTGAAGTTGAAAGTGGGCGAATGGTAACGCGAATTTCATTCTATGGCACTATTTTTTAGTAGTTTTTTATAGTTTTTGGAATATTAATTTTGCATGAAATTAAGGAAACATTTTTAGACAGCATGCAAGTACGCAGGGATTTTATGGAAAATAAATTTCCTTTACAATATAAAACTTCAACATTAAAAAAATTTTCCTTCTCCCTGCGAAAAATTACGACAAAATTTGACACAACTACAATTTTCTCGTCGCACAGTGGGAGAAAAAGAGTTTATCTGGACAAATTAGTCTAGAGCTTACAATTTTGAGAGTAGATGGCTCGAATTCGATATAGGGCTCGATTTTGAGCCACCTGGATTTCTAGAAAACTAAAACATGTACTAGGTTGGTGACAGTATGAACTGAAAGCACTTCAAAGTAGTGAAAAATAGTAACAGTTTCACTGTTTCATTCGCTTCACAAATAGATTGAGACAGAAAAATAAAAAATTAGATATCCTGAGTTCATTCCAGGGAAGTCTTAAATGTCTATTCATTATTCCGGGAATATAGTTTTTCCAATAAATGTTGTATGTATTAGTGAAGTAGGGTTAGTAGAATGGTATTGCTTGGTAGATATGGAGATGCTTCTGTTTAGGGGTTATGCATTTTAAAAATGAACATTTTGTACCGGGTGGCTCTAATTTGACATACCTTGGGTGGCTCGAATTTGATATACTTGTCTGTTGTAAAATTATTTTCCAAGTCCGATCAGAAAATCACAGCTAGACATTATTTAGCTTCCTGAATGTTAAAAAATTAGGTTCATGTAATCATGCACGTATGTGTGTACGTCTGCGCTTGTTCAGTGTGCATTCATGTAATACTACTAACAATGACGAGTGTAGTGTGGCAATCAATCGGAAAGGAGTTGGTATATCAAATTCGAGTCATCTCCTCTATCCAATCAATACATTTATAAAAAAAGCTAATTAAATTTCAAAGATATTTGCTAGAGCTGATTTTTAAATTCTGTTTCTAATAATTTTTCATTTAAAAACAAATTATACATTTTTGATATTCTTTTGTAAACGGTCTTAAATTTTTGCAACTACCTATATTTATATAAAAAATTATGATGCGGGGGGAAAACTAATGTCAGATTCGTTTTCAGCACCCGAAAATACATATAAATACCATAAACTAACGTTACAGCTATCATAGCATGTAGCAGTGATTTAACAGCTTATAGCAATTGTTCATAGTTTAAATAAAGTTGATAAACAAATACAGATTTTTATCAATTTTCAACTGGCAGATTTCGTTTTTTTTTTCAATACAATTTTAAATAACTTGCTAAAATCTTTCGCTTATGATATACTTTATTGAAATCAATAGATTTTTCTACTGAAAAATGGGATTTTTGTTCATATATAAATCACTGTAATTTTGATCGTTGAAAATTGAAGAATTTTATTCAAATTATGACTCTCTAAATTCAAATGATTTAAAAAATGTTGAAAACTAGATGCTTACTATTAAGAAACTTCCAAAATTATTCAATTCAAACTTAAAGCGTTAACATTGAACAATTTCAAACTTCATTCCAAAATTGAAACATTCTCACATTAAGATCTTGAAACTCAGTCTTTTAGAATTATTAATTTTCAAGCTGTGCATATTGATTTTTAAAATTAAATCATTTTAATCCAAAATGCAGAATAAGTGGTTTGAAAATCCAGAGAAACAGCTTCATGTTGAAGCTAATTTTATAAGATGATGTCAAACTGACGTAGATGTACCAATAAACAGTCACATTGACATGACAGAAAAAGTCGCGAGACAAAAAACACCCAAAAAGCAAGTGGAAACATATACATATAAGCTTCAATGTGGACAGAATTAATGAATAGTAGATTATATATATATATATAGTTAAAAGTTTGTCATAAGGACAACCGCAGGATTTCGCCGGGAGCAGGTGCTAGTCTTAAAAATT
>JAABKJ010003336.1:0-26147 GCA_011634705.1 Andricus grossulariae
AAAGATCAGTTTAAGATCACTTTAAGACAGGCCTATACCTGTCTATACTGTAGTCTTAAGTTGGTCTTTCTTTTCACGAGGGCTTTTCACTAATCAATTCAGCAACACCAGAGTAAATTATGCGAGACATAACCTCTAAGTTTTAAAGTAAACCGTTGTTGTTAATCTTTTACTTAAGTAGCAAAAATAATTTTTTTAAGAAATAAATTCGTAAATTTTCGGACTATAAGTGTGCTGAATTTACTGCGTGAAAAATATACTCTAACTCGTATAAAAAGTACTTACTTGACGTGTGTGTACATGACAGTCGAAACTTGAAAGTAAAGAAATATGTGAGGTTTTCTGTCATTTAGAAACATCAAACCTTTTCACATTTTTTAATTTTTGATCACATTTATTGGTATTATGTTTTTACTATGATTATTTCGTTGAATCTACTAAAATCTTATTTCATTATGACTGCTAAATTGACGTGGTGCAGTGCTGCCAACTTTCAAACGTGAAAATTTCACTGAATGAATGAGTAACTTTTTACTGGTTGTCAGTGACCGGATTCTACCTATTTGAATCAGTGGGATTTCACTGACAATTAGTGACTTTTCACTGATTCAGATTTAGAGAGTACGCTTCGAGTAATAAATTTATGTTTGATTAATCATGCATTGAACATTCTTCACCCCTGGCGTCTATTTACGCATAAGAACAACAAATTTATATTATATTCGTGTTATAGTATATTCGTGATTTCGGCAGAGTACGATTCACGACTTTAAAAATACCAGCTCTAATCACTTATCAATACGAGATCATATTCAAAAATATAAATCATATATCACAAATCACATATCAAATATCACATACACGGAAAGAAGTTTGGGTAAACGGCTCTCCCAGTACAAATGTGTTGAGCAAGCAAAGCTCCCATGCTACGGGATAACGGCGCACCCACGAACTGACGTACTGACTTACCGAAAACCGTTCGCTAGTTTGCGAGATTTGTTATTTATTTGCAAGCGGTTATCGAGTTGGTTTTTTCGTGTTCAAAAAATGGATGACTTTTTTATAAAGTACGATTTCCAGCATCTGAGGCATCTTTTCGAATGTCAATATTTCATAAAATATATATGCTTACCGTTTTAAATATTTGTACATAACCTATAAATTCTAAAGAGTTTAACATTCATTAATGTTGCTGGCTGCAGCTGGCCGATTGCTTTCCCTTTTATGGGGCAAATTTGGTCCCACACGCGGGAGAGAATGTCGACGCACGTTTGAGACATCTGTTCACCCGAATATGACGCAACATCAGCAACACACACGTGGTGGCGCTGCTCTACTACTTCTAGTGCAGCCGCTTATCCAAACTTCTTTCCGTGTATAAAAAATCATACATCCTTGCAATGAGCTGAGACCCCTAAAAACCAACCCGACATAAGAATATAAGAGTAGGCAGCCGTAAAGGCGTGCACCTTGGATAGGATGGAGGATTGGAGATCGGAATTACGCTTAGTGCAGCGGACTACAGTCGACCTCGGATTTAACGTCGGTTTTGGGGCTGTCCTTGGACCTGACCTACCCTAACTGAATCGGATTTAACTTAACTCCGAACGTAAACAGTTCCTCTTTTATCACGCCTTCGTGAACCCCGCACACCCTGCGCAGCTCCTAACAGGCCTACCTGCGGTGCGGCGTCAATTCTCGGAAGCGGTAAATACACCCCACGCAGCTCCTGACAAGCCTACCCGCGTCGTGGCGTCAATTCTCGGAATCAGTAAATCCGGGAACGTTGAATCCGAGTTCGACTGTAATTGCAATCGACTAGGTACAACGGGTCCCAAGCCCAAATCAAACCTTTACATCAGATATGCCCAACCCGGGGAAATTTGCTCCGGGACCACATGTTCCGCTTCCACCACTTATTCTCCTGGAGAGCGGGTGTGGTGGTAGGCGCGTGCGAGAATCTCTACTCTGTGATGTACGATGCACCGTAGATACGAAATATCTGTTGGGGTGCTTGTGGGCGACTGACTTTTCAACATAAAATTTTAATAGTAACTAGAGTCTTCAATATTTTATTGCAGTATGTTTACATTTCTTTTTAATGAATGTAATTGAAAAGAGAAGTTCCTAAAGTGTTCCTTTGTTTTACACTATTGAATATTTTAATATCACAGTTTTGGTTGACTGCTACTTTTGATTCTTTTGAACGTCTAACAATATATCAACATTATGCAATGATATAATAATAATAATATATACTATATGTTTATGTTTCACTTTCTGACATATGCAGGGGCCAAAATTGGGCAATGATCTACCGTAGCCTTCTTGAGCTTTGTGCTTATTCCTAGTATATAAGTTGGGTGGACTGATGATATACAATACATGCTGGCCTGCTATTATACCAAACTTACGAACTTGTTCTTACATATTTCATGAACCTAATAAAATAATAATACTCACTGGTTATGACAAAGATAAGTTACATTGAAGCTTGCATAGAATGTCGCATAATACGCAGATTTACGGCGCAAAATCTCGCCCAATAATTCATTTTTTCATCGCACAATTTGAAGATTCGCAAAAGCAAAAATGAAACATTGTCAGTTGCTCCCAAGCACCCCAACAGATATTTCGTATCTATGGTGCAGCGTACGTCACAGAGTAGAGATTCTCGCACGCGCCTACCACCACTCCCGCTCTCCAGGAGAATAAATGGTGGAAGCGGAACATGTGGTCCCGAAGGGAATTTCCCCGGGTCGGGCATGTCTGACCTAGACCATTACTCTATCGTGGTTGGCTCGAACGCTCCACAATTCGACCGATAGTTATTCTGAGCGGATTTCTTCATACTCTTTTTTCTCATAATCGGCTTTCTATCCAAGCAAATGGTTTGAGCTTTTTTTAAATTATATTAAGCCGTCTTCGCTCACAAAAGATGATTCAAATCCTAATCCGCCGTTACGCGCACTCCCTTTGTGAGAGGGACTTTCTTAAATGAAACTCACGACGAAGAAATTAATATATTTTGTCCTGTTGTAAAATATTTCTTTCTGTTCAGTACGCGCGATTGGTGATGATAGTTTAGTTAAATTATATCATTGAAGCAAAAAACTCTTTCTTTGGTGCAAAGAAATTTCTTTCAACCAACTTAAATTTCTAATTTTTTCAAATCAAATGAAATTACTATTTTTCTGAATCAAAGAAACTTTTCTTTGACTAGAATATACATGAACTTTTTGAATACTTTTTTCCACAAATAATATTTTCACTGGAGGACTTTTTCTGGACTTTTCTACTATCCGCATTCGAATAACATTTTTACAAATTTCAATCAGTTTAATTTCTCATACAAGTATCAACGTTTATTTTGGCAAGAAAAAACGTTTTCGGAAACGAATAAGGGTTCAAACAAATCTAAAACAAATTCAATGATACTTAAAAACTCTCATTCATTTCGGAAAAATTTTTCTCTTTGTTTTTCTTTTTTTATGTGTAAAAATGTGTTTTTTTGACTAGTTTAAAAATATGCTTTGATGAATTTTTACTTTCATGAATCCGACTTGGATTTTCCCATATATAATAATAATCATAACAAAGGACTCGTATATATTTTTAAACATTTATACGTAGCACACATATTAGCACGTATTATGAATAGTTTGACTAATTATAATTATTGACTTTTCACCTGAAATAGCCTGTTTTTAAGCCGGTTTATAATCGCGTTGTCAAAAGAGTTCACCTTGTTGTAAAAAAAGAACATAAATAAAACAAAAGACTGATAAAATTTAAATAATTACTTTTTTTCACTTTTCTGCGGCGTTCTTAAACATGTCCTTGCCTGTTTTGGAAATCAGAACATTTTATATTTAAAATTCCTCACTAACAAACTTCGTATCACATAACGGTATGAGTTGAATGAATAATGGTTCAACATTTCTAATAGGAACCCTTTTCATTAGTTCTGACTTGAACTACTACCTGGAAAAAAAATAAGGCAGAGGATGCTCTGCCGACATGGGCAAAAACTTCTTTGCCGGTACTAGCAAAAAATTTATCTGCCTACACACGCAAGAAAGTTCTCTACCGGTACATTATTACATAACTTTACTGTACATTATTACATTTTCATTATATCATTAATGACATTTAAATTAAATTAATCAACATTTCTAATAGGAGCCCTTTATATTAGTTCTGACTCAAAATACTACCTGGAAAACAAATAAGGCAGTGGATGCTCTGCCGGTACGGGCAAAAACTTCTTAGCTGGCACTAGCAAAAAACTTCTCTGTCTGTACAGGCAAAAAAGTTCTCCGCCGGTACATTTTTACATATCATTACTGTACATCATTACATTTTTATTGTATCATTTATTACATTTAAAAAGCACATTATTATTATCAAATATTGTCGCAGGCTTATATGGTTACATCCCAATATGCTGAAGGCATTTTTGTTGAGTTAAATTTCTATTTTTTGAATTGTCTGCACGGGGCTGTCCCAGTACATATCATCAGTCACGGACGCATTTCTGTAATGCAATCAAGTGATCTGATAAGAGCAGTGTACCTAATTAGACATATTGCTTGTAGGCTGGTTTTTACCTCATCATTCAGGGACTGGCTTGCAGCCAAGTTCATGATTGAGGGACCTACAGATTGAGGTGGGATCTGAAACACTAGAATCTCGGTAAAGGTACATAATAAAATTTCCAGAGGTACCGACTCTGGGATCAAACCCCGGACCTCTAACGTGAAGTCCGAGCGCCTAACCAACTGAGCCACCGAGGCTCTACATTATTATTATTATGAGAAGTTGAAAGCTCTAGAAGCTAGAATCATAGTTTCTCAAAACAACTGAAACGTATAAGTTATCCACTCTTGCCCCATCTATCCTGGATGCTAAGCAAGAGCGGGAAATTTTTCGCAAGACACTTCGTACAACACTGTTCCTTGAAATTCAGTCTCTAGCCGCGGATGACTTTACGTGGTAGACAACACAGTTGGGGATAAACATTCTGATCGTCAGGCAATATAATATAGATAGTTAAATCAATACAATGTATGAAATCATTTGCTATAATGTTTTAGATACAAAATTAAGAGCATGGTGTAGTTTGCAGGTGGTCTTTTACCGCTGCTATGCTTACACAGCGGCCTTGAGTGTTGGAGGTGACAGAAGTCGCCTCTGGATGCTTTCTTAGAGCTACCATGGTCTTGTTATTATTATTATTATTGTTATTATTGTATATAACATCATTTCTGTGACCAATCACAGGGCTGCCTTTCCGCCCTTGTCCCACGAGACGCCGGAAAGGGATAGGGGTTTAAACAACATCATTTCTGTGACTAGTCACAAGGGTCCCTTTCCAACCTCCACAAGACGTTAAGAAGGGGTAGGGGTTTGCTCAACATTACCTCTGCGACCGGTCACAGGGGTACCTTTCCATCTTCAACGAGACCCTTGAAACGGGTTGTGGTTTGATCAACATTATTTCTGAGACCAGCTACAGAAGTGCCATTCCGCCCCCCCCCCCCCGCAAGACGTGGGAGAGGTGTAGGGATTTAAACAACACTATTTCAGTGACCTGTCACAAGGATACCTTCCCGCCCCCAGAACAGATTTAAAAGGGGTAGAGGTTTGAACATTATTATTTCTGTAAGAAGCCATAGGGGTGCCCTTTCGTTCCACTGGACGTTAGAAAGGGGTAGAGGTTTGACCAAAATTATTTATGTGACCAGTTACAACAGTGCCTTAGGGGTTTGACCAACATTATTTCTGTGTCCAGTCACAGGGATGCTTTCACGTCCCCACGAGACATCGGGAAGTGGTAAGGGTTTGATCAACATAAATTCTGTAACCAGTCAAAAGGGTGCCTTCCCGTTCCTCACTAGATGTTGGAAAGGGTAGAAGTTTAATCAACATTATTTCTGTCGCCAGTCACAGGGGTACCTTCCGGCCGCCTACGAAACGTTAGTAAGGGGTAGGAGTTTGACCAGAATTTTATCTGTGATCAGTCACATGGGTGCTTTTCCGCTCCCACGAGACATTGAGAAAGGGTAGGGTTTTTACCAACATTTTGTCTGTGACCAGTCAAAGGGTGCCTTCCCATATCCCATAAGACGTTGTAAAAGGGTTCAACTAACATTATGTGTGTGACCAGTCACAAAGGTGTCTTCCCGTCCGCACGAGACATTGGAAACGGTTAATGGTTTCACTAATATCATTTCTGTGGCCAGTCAAAGGGTGCCTTCTTCCCACGAGATGTTTTGAAGGGGAAGCGGTTTAATCAACATTATTTCTGTGACCAGTCACAGGGTTGCATTCCTACCCCCCACAAGACGTTGCGTTGGACAGGGCTATGGGTTTGTCCAACATAACTTCTGAAACCAGTCAAAGCGGTACCCCCCCCCCAGGATAAGTTGGAAAAGGGTAGGGGTTTGACCATTATTATTTCTGTGACCAGTCACAGGGGTGCCTTCTCGGTCCCACGAATCGTTAATCGTAATTCTTTAGTCGCAGTCGACGATAAAGTGCGACATATACATAAAAATCCTTCAAATATATGACGAACCTTATGCATAGTAGTCTGTCTACTGAGCTGAAACGCTGTAGCCCAATAGACTACTGACCAGCTGTTTCGTAATCTGGCTCATTTCATCTACCCAGTAGCCAAACATGAGCAGGTACCATGAGTGCATACCCATTCGGCTATTCAGCGTCGGTTAGCCGACTTACTAGCTATTCGTCGAAACGACTTTATCGGCTATTGGTCTACGACATATATATGTTGTAGGTAATTGGAAAAATAAGGGGTTTGGATAAAAATCTATGGAATTAGCTAAATGCGTGAGTTTTGACAAATCTTTCATTCAGGTGTTATCTTTTCTCTACCTTCTGAATTTATTCATGAATTTAGAACACTTTTAAGTTATTTTTCCAAATTCCTGAGCATTTTAGTTATGTAGATATATTTTAAATTTGACCACAAAATCAGTCTTTTTTTATAATTCATTTAGAATTTTACATAAGATTCATCAAAGTGGATTGCATATCTTTATCGCAACTCTGATCCATCAGCAACTACAAAAATTTAGGAATTAGGTAAAAAAATACGTTTACAAAAAGCTGATTGGTGAGTTTCTGTCTAAAATGTTTTGCACTTGAAGACAAAATTTTTACAGTTTTCATGGAACCTGAACTTTCTGTTAAAAAAAACACATAAATATCTGAAAATACTCTACAAATCCACAGAAATGACCTGAAAGTGTTCTGAATTTTCGAATAAACCAGGAATTCAGAAAAAAGGTAGTACACTGGAGCTGAGAATGAAAAACAGTTTCGGGCATGGCTTGCATTGTCCTTCATCCTATTTCCGGACTGTCCGAACGTAAACAGTTAGGGCTGCGTAAGTCATTTCTGTTGGATTTGGACGAATGACGTTAGTAGTTAAGCTAGGCAGCTGCGAGCTCATATTCCGAAAAATGCGACACCGTCACAAGTTACCGAGCCCAACAGATGGCTCCATTGGTCAGTAAAATAGAGAGGTCGTTAATTTTAAGGTTATGTTCCATGTTAAGCTGGTAAAACAGTGAAGTTGGTCATGGAGATTCCTGCTAAGTGAGAATTGATAAGGTTCTGTTCCATGCTAAGTTACCATCGATCGGTAAAACATTTTATTACCATTGGTCAATAATAAAGGTAAATCGGTAATTTTTATATCATCATTTTACCATATGTCCCTATGGTAGGGAGGTCGGTAACTTTTCATATTATCATCTTACCATAGATCGGCGAAACAGAGGCCATCTGTAATGCACATCTCCAGCCACGGATCGAGCGGCGGTCGCTATTTCAGGAACCTACCTTATCTATCAAGTGTAAATAGCTATCAATAACAGATGCTGACACTATAAAATTAGTCAGTACTTTCTTCCAGCACTCATATCAATTTATCAACAGTCGGTAATGCATGTATCGGCCTTTGAATTAATGCTCATCTATTCATACCTTACCGACACACTGTGTGTCGCCCCATTGCGTCAAATGAGGTGAAATCTGAAATATTATTTATAATTAGGTATTACTTGTTATTATATAAAACTAATAAAATATATTGATTACAGATGGCTTGATGGATGCTAATCAATTTCATCATCTCCATTATCATGGTCATCTTCTTCAGAGGAGCTGGTAATAGATATCCCCACATCATCATCACCACACTTCTCACAGTTGCAGTGGCCTTCAACATCATCCCCAGTCCCATCACCAAAGGGGTCACCGCCACAACCATCATCTTCGCATTCGCTGCAGCATGTCTTAGACTTACCACAACTACCACCAGCAATAGCATCACCATCACCGTCAACTCTACCACCAACAACAACACCACCACCCTCCCTACTGCAAACATCGTCGTCATATTTAATCAAAAAATGAATCTGTCATTTGCAATAAATAATAGCAAGATTTGCATTTCATATTAAAATCAGAAGATAAAAAATATGTGTGTATGAATTTCATTATATAACCTATATATATATTAGACGCAGTTTGATTGTAACCAGAATATTCTAGAACTCAGCTTCTAGATGAAAATGAAGGTGGGATGTAGTGCGGTGAATCCTCTAATAATAAAATATACGCGCATGCGTACTTTGATTCTCTTTAGAATATTCTAGAACTCAGCTTCTACATGGAGATGGTGGTGGGGTGGGGTATAGTGCTGTGAGGGGACCCCACAGATAAAATATTACGCATGTGCAGTTTTATTCACAGCTATACAGATAGAAGTCATTTTTCAAATGATGCCTCTGTATTGTTCCAAAGACGAACGCGATGTGTATTAAATAAGTATGCCATGTTGCCGACGACATTATTAGATGATTGGTTCAATGAACATATGAAACAACCCATCCTGAAAAAAGTTGAAGAATTCCGGAAAACTGATTCAGATTGGACATTGCATTTAATCATACACCTGGCAATCAATGAAAATAAATATAATCCCTTGCGAGTTATTTCATTTATTCGCCTACCTTATCCAATTAAGAAAAAGCAAGCATGTATAAATGTAGAAAGTGAGAATGATAATAATCAATGTTTTAAATGGCCTCTTCAATCAGCATTACGTCCAGCTTTAAAAAATGTCTATCGTTTTCCAATTATAATATGCATGAAGATAGGTTAGATTTCACTGGTATAGACTTTCCTGTAACTTTAAAGATTACGCAAAAATTTGGGCGACAAAATGATATATCCATCAATGTATACGGTCTTGTTCAAAGAAATTTTGATTACACTGTTGTCCCCTACGAATTACATAACAAAAGAGGGAACAGAATGTTGATCTTTTACACGTAGAAGAAGAATACATTGATGAGAGCATTAACGATAATATGTTTGAAATCTAAAAATAAAAGTAAAAAGTATTTTTTGCGATCGATGTCTTGATTATTTTTCAAGGGAAGAAAAGTTGTGTGTATAAAGAAATAAGGAAAAGGTACCATTCGTCGTGTATGCATATTGCGAGTGTCTGGTGCTTCCCGTTGAGAAATCTCAGGAGAAGATAAGTAACACTGAGATCTTTCAAAAGCATTAAATACTAAGCATAGGGGCTATTACATAAAATGTAGTTATGATGACAAACTTTTTGACTACAAGGCATGTCCGGAAGATGAAGCTGATCCTGCCAAATGGTTTTCAAAGGAATTGCAACAATTGGAAGGGGATGCTGAAAGAAGAAGAAGAAAGAAAGAAGAAGAGGTGCCCCATACCTATGGAGGACTTGCCTATTGAGCAGAAGGCTGCCTCTAAGGAAGATACTACCTGCCACATTTGTGAGCAAAGTTATAGCACCCGGCCAAAAGAAACTACGTGATCATTCACATTTGACTGGCAAATACCGAGGGCCTGCTCATAAAGAATGTAATCTAAATTACAAAGATTCTCATACTATACCCGTTGTCTTCCAACACTTAAGCTGGTATGAACCTTATTTCATTATTCGCGAAGTAGCCACTGAGTTTGTAGGTCGAATTGATATTCTCCTTCTAAATAAAGAGAGCTATATTAGCTTTACAAAAAATGTTAGAGAAAGTAAGATAAAATTCAGATTTATTGATTCATTCCGCTTTATGGCTTATTCGCAAGATAAATTAGCATCATACCTGAACGAATACAAAATAGTAAGTAGAGTCTTTCCAAATATAAGTGCTGAGAAAATTAAATTGCTAACGCGTAAAGGTGTTTTTTCTTATGAGTACTTTGACTCTAGGGAAAGGTCCAAGAAACAGAACTACCACTAAAGAAAAATTATGTAGGACACTGGAAGACTCTACAATTTTCGATGAAGATTATGAGCATACGCAACGTATATGGTCTGAATTTAATTGCAAAAATCTTGGCGATTATGTGTACCTGTACATGAAAACGGATATGTTGATACTTGCAGATATATTTGAAATCTTCTGTGATCAGTGTCTGAAAGCATATAGTCTTGATCCAGCACACTATTAAACAACTCATGGTTTCACTTGGGATGCCATGTTAAAATATACCAGAATAAAGCTGGAACTCCTAACTGACTTTGTAAAATTCCTATTTATTGAGCTAGGTATAAAGGGTGGAGTTATTCAATGCGCCGAGCGTTATGCCAAAGCGAATAATACCTGTATGGACGTTTACCATGACAATGATGAGATCATCTGTGTTATATATTTTGACACGAACAACCGCTATGATTGGGCAATGGCACAAGCGCTTCCATTTGGTGTTTTCGAGTGTGTATCAAATGTTGACAATAGCTTCAACTTTAATGTTCCCGATGATGCCCTTGTTGGCTATACACTTGAAGTAGATTTGAATTACCCCGAAGCATTTTATGATACAGTGATTCACATTTTTGCCCTGAACATTCGAAAGCACATTCTCCATTACCGTGCACTGAAACAAGCTTTGGCAAACGGTCTGCAGCTTGTTAAAATCCATCGCGTTTCTAAAAATAATTAGGCCCCATGTTTAAAATCATACACATATTTTAACACAGAAAAGAGAGATGGAGCTAAAAATGAGTTTGAGAAAAATTTGTTCAAACTCATAAACAACGCCGTGTATGGTAAGACAATGGAGAATGTGTGTAAACATGTAGATGTTAAACTCGTGACAAAGTTGGAGAATAGGCATGGAGCAGAAGCTCTCATATCAAGATCTAATTTTCACAGTCGAGCAATCTTCCATAAAGATATAGTGACTCTGGAATTTAGGGAGACTGAGGTTTCGATGAACAACCCATCTATTTGGGGCTTAGCGTGCTGGGTATTTCAAAACCCTTGATCTATGACTTCCATTATGGCTATATGCTTAAAAAAAACGGTAAAAAAGGTAAACTGCTATACATGGACACTGATATCTTAGTTAATGAAGTTAAATTTCCTGATATTTACATGGATATGAAAAAAGATATCCACAAGTTTGACACATCTGATACTCCTGTAAATAACGTTTACGATATGCCTCAAGTCAAAAAAAAGTTCTAGACCTCATAAAAGGTGACCGCAGTGGACAGATCATTACTGAATTTGTTGGCTTGAGGAGTAAGATGTACATCATCTGCATAAATGGTGAAGATTTTGCGAAGAGAGCCAAGGGTATAAAAGCAGTTGTTGTATAGAAGTCTGTTAACTTTGATGACTACGTTCACTCCTTGTGAAAGGCTATGATTCAAACTAGCCCTTTCGATGACAAACGGTATATTTTGCCTGAAAGCACTGATACGCTAGCTTGGGGTCATTATAATTTTAATGATAATGATACCGATGTAAATAATTAACCTATAAATCGACGTACAGATAGTAAATAGTTTACAAGACGACACAAAACATTCTCGAGATTGATGATGATTGTAAGAACAAAAATAAATGAGAGATTTTTGCATATATTTCATCTTTTTTTATTTCATAAAACCTTATATGATCACATACATAAGTTCTTGAACATTATTTTTTAAGTTAGTTTAACATTAGTTTAATGATATATAAACACTAGTTACCATAATTTCAAAGTTGAGTTTAATGTTAGTTTAATGTTGGCTTAACGTTACTTTAACGTTATTTTAAAGTTAGGCTTACGTTAAAATAACGTGGGCTTAACGCTACTTTAACGTTAGCTTAACGATACTTTAAGGTTACTTTGACGTTACTTTAACGTTACCTTAACGTTACTTCAACGTTATCTTAACGTTACATTAACGTTGGCTTAACATTACATTAACGTTAGCTTAACGTTACTTTAACGTTGGTTTAACGTTAGCTTAACTTTTATACATGTCTGTATTATCTATCCAGCTGTTGTTTGTACTGTTGAACCCAAGCCATTTGACATAGATTTTATTACCACGTCTCTTAATGACAATCTCCACAAGGTAAATGTCTGGATACTTGACTTTTAAATATTCCTATTGATAAAAGCCTCAAGTAACGAGTTGATACTGATAGTCCATTAGTTTGAATGTTACTGGATTAGTTGCCATAATCTGATCCACAGTAAATATTTAATTTGTCCAGTAGGGTATATATCCTTTCTCGAAAATGTTCTTATACTTGCTGATTCGAACTTTGTCACCAACACTTTAAAAATGTTTGCAATGTTAATATACATTTAATATACATTTGCATATAAAATATAAAACCTCTGTATACGAAATTTCCATTGAGAGACTATGTATATTAAATTTAATATATCGCATATTGATCATTTAATAGAAAAGTCAGATATTTGCACTCTGCAGAAAATAAATACAATTTTGGCAGTAATTATTAATTATAAATAATAAAACATAATATTTTCTCTCAGATAAATATAAATTACACTGGTTTTCAAGTGGAGAAGTTCAATTAAGCAAATAATTAGGAAATCTAACACCCAAGCACCTATGCTTACGTTAAAATTCGAACATTCACAGCGAATTTCAGACAAAAATCCACCCGTACGTTGCACTTTAATTATAAGTAAGAATTTAGTCGACGAATTTAAGGTTATTACTTCATTTTTTAATATTTGACAAGATTTGAAGGCACTAAAGAACTTGGTGTTTTCAAGCACTCTGTTTTACTGACTTTAATATACATTTATATTAATTTTACAACATAACAGTATATTGCAATTAATTTACGGTATGTTCAAATGACTTTACTCAAATGTATATTCAATTTCGATCAGATTTTTTTAACAGTGAACTTTGAATTTTTAACGTTTCGAAATAATTTTTCTTTGTTTCTGGAAGCGTTGCATCAATTCTTCCTTATCACCAGTGCTTACATCTTTTGGTTTCATGCCAAATTTTCGATGTTTCGTGTTGTTATACTTGAATATGTGAGTAGGCAAGATATCTAACAATTTTTAGTTACCTTGAAAGCTGAATTGTGGCCACATCTTATTCTTGAGTGTACGATTAAATCGTTCAATAACGGATGCTTTCAAATTACTGTAAGTTGAGTACAGTTTAATGCTATACTTTTGCATTAAGGCTTAGAATTCCGAGTCTTAAAACTTTTTATCTTGCTCTGTGTGCAAGTTTTTAGAACTCGTCTCTGTACAAGTATGGATTTAATGGTTTCAGTAACATCATGTTCACTCTTGTTTTTCACAGGAACTGCCCAGGCATACTTTGAAAATATATCGATAACAGTGGGGAGGTATTTGAAACCCTTCTTCTCTTGAGAATATGGTAACATTTCAACCAAGTCATCCTGCCATGTCTAATCTATACGAAATTTTACAGAACGTCTAGTTAAACAATGAGTTCCGCATTGCGTAGCGATAACTCTTGTTGGGTATTAATCTGTAAATTCTTTAATTTCTCATTTACTGATTCTCCAGGAATTATCATCGTAATATTATTGTTATTAATTTCATTACGCATATATGTCGTGTCGTAACCTGATAAAGTGTTCTCTTCGTATCTCGTTTTGAATAATACGCTGTACAAGTCTCAAATCAACAGCATCAAGCTGTTCTTCAGCGTCTTAAACGTTGCAGAGTCTTTTCTTATCGATATTGTAATTGCCGTTAGAGGTAAATTTAAAACCAATACCAGGAGGTCCACGATTTGCGGACGCAGCTCGATTCAGAGGATGTCCGAACACGTCAATACTCATTTTAATACTGACGCTTTAGTGTGCTTCAATCACTTAATATATGATTTGAACTTTTCGCAATTCCTCGGTGATGGAAATAATTTCATTATTATGACTTGGATTTCCTGCTGCTTGAGATGCTGTGAGTAGACGAAGGCGGTCAATTAGCTCGTTAGGATCCTCCTAATAAATTTAGTCTAGCCTTGAATCTTATCTTGCTATTAAAAATTGAGGCATTGAACTCATTAATCGTTTTCTTTTCAATGAACCTCCACTTGTTGATGATGATCGCTTATATGGAAAAAGTTTCGCTATAATATTCATTGAATGGGTTTTGAGTAACTATAATTCTTTCAACGTGCATTTGCAGCAATAAGAATTTCTTAATAGTTGTTTTAATTATCCTGGCTTATATAAGTTTCATCAGGTTTTTGTTTAAATAAAAGTTCAAACAAACCAGTACTTTTCCGATACAGTTTTTCACCAATCTTAATATATTGTCCATCAAAGCTGATTGGTGTATCACGAATTATGAACGTTCCATCATTGGCTTTTTGTACACGGTAAACCACATCCAAATATTGTTTTCTATTCTTATTTGATAGTCCAATAAATTTATTTATCAACTTGTCATTTTCAGTGGGTTCAGCATTTTCTTGAGCCATAGTTGCATCATGTGCTTGATCATCGACAGCAGTCATGAAGAAAATATTATTATTCTCTGTTTTATCTTCATCTTTCTAAATCTTATTATTCATATATTTATGTTTCCTTTCAGGTATATCAGACGTATTTATTATTTTTTTGAATGGTGTAACTATAGGTTTAAAGCTTTCACTAAGAATATTCTCTGTAACTTCTTTGCCCAACTTTAGCATACGGTGTTCCCACCGAATAGTATCGCTAGCTTTTATTATTTGACGAAACACACAAAACTAACTTTATATACAATCAAGCAATCCTGTTTATAGAATAATAAAATAGTCAAATCCTTTTCTATATCCACCCTCATTTAAATGACTATCTTTATCGATAACTAAAAATCCATATTTATCTGTATTCCAACATGCTGAAAATAAATCTCGGAACTGAGTGTATGTCATATCAGTACTTACATGATCGACATACACATGTTTGAGATTTTTATCATCTTGCCGAAAAAGAAGTAATAAATTAACATTATCCCGGACTAGATGTTTAGGGATGCGAGCATACGTCTGATATAAGTAGCAACAGTCAAATCAAACAGTTTGTTTAGAAGTGGTCAACGATAGTTGCACAAGAGCGTCTATATATTCGATTTTTCAATTATTGTTTTTTTCTATTTTTTATATAAATAAACAACGAGCAAAAATGAGCCATTTTTTAAATATTATTTTTTATCTTCACATAAATAACTTAAATTATCCCATCCTCGACGAAAATGAATGAAGAAGTATCCAAAGAATATAAATAATTTACAGGGTATCGAACCTAATTGTTATAAACAAATTATATTACCAAAATGTCGAAATATTGGAAATTTTGCTTGCAAAGTGTATTCGTGAGTTGAAATTGCTTGATTTCATCAACCATATCACGTTTCATCATGAAAATTCGTTGTATGGTATAATTTATTTATTTTATAGACAAATTATGTACACAAATCCATAATTTGACTATTCATAGGTAGAAAGTGATGATTTTTCTTTCTAATCGTCTCCAAATTACATGAGTGGTGATTTTTAGTGACGAAGACTTGTCAACTGATATTATTTGTTTATGTTATGAACAAATTTTATAAACAAATGCATAGTTTGATCATTTATAGATAGAAAGTGATTGTTTTTCTTTATAATCGTCTTCAAATTACATAAGTGGTGATGCTCAGTGACGAAGATTTATCAATCGATATCATTTGTTAATGTTATAAACAAATTTCATAAACAAATGCATAGTTTGACCATTTATAGGTAGAAAGTGATCTTTTTCTTTCTAATCGTCTACAAATTACATAAGTGGTGATGTTTAGTGACGAAGACTTGTCAACCGATATTATTTGTTTATTTTATGAACAAATTTTATGAACAAATGCATTGTTCAACCATTTATAGATAGAAAGTGATCGTTTTTCATTCTAATCGTCTTCAAATTACTTAAGTGGTGATGTTTAGTGACGAAGAATTGTAAATCGACATAATTTGTTTATCTTATAAACAAATTTCATAAACGAATGCATAGTTTGAACATCTATAGATTGAAAGTGAACTTTTTTCTCTCTATTCGTCTTCAAATTACATAAGTGGTTATGTTTAGTGACAAAGAATTATCAATCGATATGACCGTATTCAGAACATCACAAAACACTTTCAGTGATATCATTTGTAGCAAATAATAAAAAAAGATTACCTGCTGTCTACAAATCGCCAAACTATGCATTTGTTCATAAAATAAACAAATAATATTAAATGAAAATTCTTCTTTACTAAATGTCACCACTTATGTCATTGGAAGACGATTAGAAAGAAAAACGATCACTTTCTATCTATAACTGTTTGACCATTTATAGGTAGAAAGTGAACGTTTTTCTTTCTAGTCGTCTTCAAATTACATGAGTGGTGATGCTTAGTGACGAAGACTTGTCAACCGATATTATTTGTTTATGTTATGAAAAAATTGTATAAACAAATGCATAGTTTGACCATTTATGGATAGAAAGTTATCGTTTTTCTTTCTAATGGTCTTCAAATTACATAAGTGGTGATGTTTAGTGACAAAGAATCGTCAACCGATATTATTTGTTTATGTTATGAACAAATTTTATAAACAAATGTATAGTTTAACCATTTATAGGTAGAAAGTAATGGTTTTTCTTACTAATCGTCTCCAAATTACATGAGTGGTGACGTTTGGTGACGAAGGCTTGTCAACCGATATTATTTGTTTATGTTATGAATAAATTCTATAAGCAAATGCATTGTTTGACCATTTATAGATGGAAAGTGATCTTTTTTCTTTCTAATCGTCTTCAAATTACATAACTGGTGATGTTTGGTGAAAAAGAATTGTCAACTGATATCATTCGTTTATGTTATGAACAAATTTTATAAACAAATGCATAGTATGACCATTTATAGATAGAAAGTGATTGTGTTTCTTTATAATCGGCTTCAAATTACATTAGTGGTGATGCTTAGTGACGAAGAATTGTCAATCGATATCATTTGTTAATGTAATAAACAAATTTTATAAAAAAATTCACAGTTTGGAAAAAGAGAACTCATTCGCAAATTTCAAAATGCTTATGAAATTCGCCATCGATTTCTTTCATCCAAAAAGGTTTTTAAATTTACAATCTGGTCAAACAATTTTTAAATATAGATAACGATGTTTTTTTTTTTTAAATCGTTTCGACCGATTTTCCTACCTCATCATAATTTACTTCAATGTTTGGTCTGAAATTTAGCCTTTGAAAAACCTTCAAATCAGAGTAATGTTGAGACCTTTCTTGCAAATAATGGAGGTTCTTCTTTTCGTATTTTGTTGAGAATGTTTTTTACACTGAGAGCAACACAATTTTTGTGGCGGCGAGAACGTAAAGATTAAAAAATTTGATCGGGTATCGCATTTATTTCGGTAATGCTGATATCTTTTTTTTCGAGGTTGACCATATTGACGTGAAAAACTGGCATTAACGAGCAGACAAACCAGAGAAAACATAAACCTACATCATGCTTCGACAAATCAAAAACCATCACTGGAGGTCTATCCTGAGATAGAAAATGGGATTTCAAAGCGTCAAACATTCTCAAAATTTGCTCAACGGCAGGAAACAAGCTCAACCAACGTGTATTGCAGTGCCTAAGCAGTTCTTTATATTCAGAATCAATAAATTCACAAAATTCTTTTAACGCCTCTGTGCGAATCGTATCAATGGAAAAATAACTGAAGATTTTAAAAACCAAATTATCCACATCGAATAAACCGAATCGGTCGAGCCCATTATGTACCGAGTTGTGCAGAATGTGTAAGGAGCAGCCAAATCCAATCAAATTTGGATTTAAATTTTCATTTAAGAGAAAGAAAACATATTGTTTCTCGCCGCGCTTCAGTCCTCTAAAACTTGCGTTGGCATTATCAGCGACAAAAGCTGAAATTTTCTTCGACAATCCATTGTGTTTCAAAGTTTGAAAAATGTACGTAGGAGTCGTATCGGCCGTTTTATTTTTTAAGTCATGGAAATCTAGCAAAAGAACTTTGATTCTATACTAAAAAACCACATTTATTGTTATCGAGAGTAGAATTCATGGAGTATGCGCATTTAGTTGTTATTGATTGTCCGAAACAAAATGAATCATTGAAATACGTACCTATTGACGTTAGTTTGGAATTTGAAACTGGTGAAAAATTTTTCTCTCAAACATCAGCATATTGCCTAATTTTACATGATCTCGTCATTGAATATAAACCAATAAGTGGTGCAGTGAAAAGATTGGTATAAAGCTACACTGTAAACGAATCTCTGGTGATATTTACAATTAGATTGCACTTTCACGCGCAGTGTATGTTCAAATTACAATGTATAACCTGGTAAATTTACCAATGTCGCACAGAAATCTATGATCTAGTCAAATTTTACCCCATGGAAAAGTGTGAAATAACAGTCCGATGCAAAATTACTGTCCGGTGATCTTGCTCTAATAGGGATGTGTTCTATGTGAATAGCAAAAAATGTCTTTTTCATTCAGAACGATATATTAGAAAAGTAATTTGTGCTTTATTTATCTCGAAGTAAGTAAATTTACATCGTCGACCTTCCAACTTTTTTTCACGGTGTGTTGTTACCAGATTTAATCTGTTTAGTTGCTTACGAAATGAAATACATGGTGGATGTTTAAGACTTCAGATGTCCAATTAACAAATTCATATTTCAAGACTTGTCTATAGTTTCAATTATTATGAATAAGGATTTCCTTCATTCAAATGTTTAAGCAAAGAGACTCTTGATTTTATTGAATTTTCTCGACATATAAGTGTTAAAGAATTTAATTGTGCCCATCAAAATATCAAGCTGTTGAACAATTGAATATCAAATAAGCTATTTTAGATTTAAAATATTTTCAGGAAATGTAACTTTTTCATAAATAAATATATTATCTGAAATTTACGTATACTTATTTCTAACCTAGTTCCCTACAGGTATGTTTGAATGTTACATACTTACATACAAAAATAATCCCTGTACATAATTTCAATTCTTCTTTGAGAATTCAATTCATTTATCAGAAAATAATCAATAATGCAAGTTTTCGAATCGCTGTACTTAATTTCAACTCTTCTTCGAGAATTAAATTCATTTTTTTCAAATGAACGATATACATAAAAGTTTGAAAGTGCAGTGTGGTAAATCAAGCTGTCCGTGACAGTAAAAAGCAATTTTGTGTTGTCATTGAATGTGTACTTCATGTAATTGTGCTGGACGTCATAAATCATTATCGCTGATATATCAAGAACAGTTAATCCGATATAAGTTGGGTCATTAAAATTAATTTATGTTGTACTTATTTGAATGATCACCATGTCTTTACAAAATATAGTACAGCTATGAAAGTTTGGTTTGGCAATCATAGCATTTGCACCCCATCTTCCCTCTCACTTTATTACTAACCTAACATCTTCTGTGCTTTCTTACGCTTTTTATGGTCTTACTAAAGACTGAGTTGATCATGAGTTTAACAAATTTTTTCAAATTCATTTTTTTCTTTCTTTCTTAAGTCAGTATTTGAATGAATATAGTCTTCTAAACAAGGTTTTTGTTTGAATTGTAAAACTCTGTGAATTTTGACAAGTTTAATCGCCAACTTTGAATGTTTTTTTAAATTTTGATAATGAAGAACGTAATTCATCTTTGATTTCAAATTGGTTATTAATTTCGAAATATTAGATGATGGATGAGGAGGTACTAACTGCTCTGGACATATTGGTACCATATTGATTGTCAATATCCAAATAGCGATGTAAGATTCTGGTTTTAATTAATCAAAATTTATCCCGATGAATCTATTATTCAATTGCAGTATACTTTGACACAGCATCAAAAGAAGGCTCGGGTACTGTATATAAATGCAATGGATCTAAATTATAAGGTTCAAAGCAATAACATCTAAAACTTTTAAAAATTTCCTATATCTTTTATTTAAAAAAAAATGAAAGTTGAGTAGCCAGATAAGTTATGAAAGACTATGGAAATTATATATGAGCCTTGGTAATTTACGATACAGCTGTCATTAGCAGGGACACGATATTTCCTTGTAAAAAGACAGTTTTACATAATCTTTTCCACAAATATGACATACTTTTGCATTTTGGAAAGCATGATCTTGCTTTAATATAAGATGATCAAAAACAAAAAATCTTGAGAACTTATAAAAAACTCAAAGAAAAATTTTCGTTCTCAGGATCCGACTTTCTTCGAACGTCATATAGATATAAGTAATTTCTTTGAAATAAATGCAAGGATTTTTCTGGTCATCCGTTCGTGTGTTGATTAAACCTTTATTTCAAAAATAAATAAAAGTGACGATACATTTTTCCGACGTTTTGACACGGCTTGTGTCTTTCTCAAGGCTGCAAAGTACATAACAGTTTTCGTTGTATGTTACAAAGAAAAATACTATTTAAATGTGAGTTTTTGATCTAAAATGTACCTAAACATTTATGTACCTGTTGATGTAGAATATAGTTATTTTTGGTGAAGTAAAATTGCAGAGGTATAAATTGTTATTATTGATAAAAAGTAAAAATAAAGTTTGTTGTTCATAACCTCATGCGCAAAAGAAGCATAGGTTAAAATACTTGATGTCCTAAATTTTACATGGAACAAATGAAGACAGACAAACGAACGAAAAACTTTTAAAATTGTAAATTCGTTTTTGATGAACATAACCTAAACAGATGATTCGTAAAAACGGAGGCTAAGGTTAGGACATAGAATATGTATAAATTATATAGAAAACAATAATTCTCAGGTAAGATTTAACGCAAAGACCACAGTACATCTATTGAGCGCGGCGAGAAGTTCAAATTCAAAAAAGTAAAAGCTTTAATTTAAAATGCACTAATATTAATTATTAATATGCCATCTTTCAGATTGTAAGATAACACGAATGTCAAAATATTTTTCAATAAAAATTGATTCGAGAAATTTACGTTTGTAAGAGATATTTTCTCTCTCTAATATTTGTATACTATTGTAATTGAAATCGAAAAAATGGCCAAAAGTCCAAGCATGTTGCGAAACACCAGTTTTACTGTTATTGATTACACAATCTCCCTTGTGCTCAGCTATTCAAATCTTTAATCTCCTACCGATTTCTCCGATATAGACTTTCTCACAAATTGTGCCTTTAATCATGTTAACTACATTAGATAAATTTTCCTGTGCATCCTTGTCTTTTTTATTGATAAAACAATTTTCTCATTTGTCACTGTTTTGGAAATAAACATTAACGTTAGACTTTTTAAGCAAACTTCTAATCCTTTGAGATAATCCTTGAATATATGGAATAGTTAAGACTTTATCATTTGCATTATAATTACACAACCACTTTTTTTTCCTAGTGTTGTTAGAACAGTTATGAATTTCATGAACTCTTTCTTTTATAATACTGTTGATGTGTGGTAGAGGATAATCATTTAATTTTAAAGTTCTTTGATAAATATATACGATAAATTTCTTTGATAAAATTTAAATTTTCACTCCGAAAATTTACATGACTTAGTTCAATACACCTGTCAACTAAGTTTTTAATTAAACCAATTTTTTGCGAAAAGGGGCGATGAGAATTTTAATTAAGATACTGGCCTGATGATGTCAGTTTTTTACAACCAATTAGTAATTAAACATTCGTTTTCAGTTCTTATGATAGACAAATCTAAAAAAATTTTAATATTGTTTTTCTCAATTTCAAAGGTTAACTAAATAGATTTTTCAATACTATTCAAAATTTGTAACAGACTCATTAATTTTATCAGTCGGGATTGAAGTACAAACACCATCAACAAACCTTTTATAAAAAACCGTTTTAAAATTCAATTTCGGTAAATCTTTTTCTTCCACGAATTCAAGAACTATATTTGATATTATTGGCGGCCAGGGAGACCCCATTCGACAAAAAGATGTTTGCTTGTAAAAAGTATTGTTAAATGAAAAAACAGTGTTATTAAAGACGGTTCTTACTGCAATTAACACTTCATCTATTTGTGTTTTAGTGAAATGTTTGTCTCTTGTCAATTTCCGTTCTACACATTCTAAAGCTAAATCTAAAGGTATGATATCAAACATGGATACTGCATCTAGTGAAACCATAGAGTAATCTTTAGATATTTTTACTTTTTTGATTTTGTCTTGAAATTGCCAACCGTCTTTAATAAAAGAATTTGTTGCTGATTAGGTAGGTTTAAAAACTTTATATAAGTAAGATGCCAATTTATAAGTTAGTGATCCAATAGAGGACACAATAAATCTCCATTTTAAAGTTGGTTAATGAGTTTTCGGTAGCACATAAGCTTTGGCTATCATCGAACCACGTGTTTTTAAACGACATGAAATTTGATCGTTGATGTAAGATTTGTTTTCCCATCACTTAGCAATATCATGAACTTTTGATCTGATGGAAGGAACCAAAGTTGTGTTCACTTTTTTGTAGAGAGATGTTTTCTTTGACAAGAATTCAATACTGCCATTATAATCGGATCTATTTGCAGCCGTAGTTGCATTACCTTTATCGGCTTTGAAAAAGCTAAATCTGTGTTTTTACTCTGAAAATCAGATGTTTCATCAGTTAAATTACAGTTGGTAAATTAATTGTTTTAATTATGATTTACTTTCAGTTTGGTTACATTTTTAAGCAATGTTTGTTTATTGTTTTTATCCAAAAATTGAATAAAATTTTCCAAATAAGCTAAAATAATTTTGATAGGAATATTTCTGAACTATAAGGCATTCCAAATTTATTACCCAATGCGATACTTTCTGCAATCTCAACCGGAATTTCTTTACTCGACATATTTTATACTTCTTGATGCAAGAATCTCTTTTCTCATATTTTAACCTATTTAAGTTTCAATCTTGAGATTCAAAAAACTTGTGTAATGAGTCCTCATTAACTGTTCTGTGCAAACGATGTTTTAAAAATGAAGTGTATCTAGCTAAATAAGAAATTTGGTCTATTGTAATTGAAATAAAATATATGACCTCAGGGATAATCGAGAAACGGTTAGAAAAAGTCGAATAGTGACTATGAAAATTCAGACTAATATCTCTGATTGGAATACATCGCAAGAATATCAGCCTCTTACATACGAAAAATTACAGTATTTCTAAGTCGCTGTTTTAAATTTTGTAATGGATTCAAATAACGTCACGGGTTCACATGATGTTGTGTGCCACGCTGGCGCCAGGCAGAAGGAAAGACGGAGGTAGGTGTATGAACGCGCACTATTACATGGGCTTCAAATGATCATTCGCGGCTGGAGACCAGACTCCAAGAAACAACGTTGTACGAAGTCTCTTGCATAAATTTCCCGCTTTGACTTACATTCTAGGACAGAAAGAGCAGAAGTGGATGACGTACATGGTCGTGCTTTTTGATCATAGCGTTCCTTTAAACGCTGTTTTGCCTTGATCATATTTCTCGCGGCGACTTTTTGTATCTCATTTAATCTATTGATGAAATTTTTCAAATACGACCCGTTGGTTTCAAGACGCTCGTCAGATGGAAAAGCGCTCGGAAAACGGGTTATTCGCCCAAAAACCAATTCGTAACGTGTAAAGTTTGTCGCTTCACGTACCGAGGTATTGTAGGCAAATATAGCGAAAAGCCGTGATTGGTTTCAGTCATCGCAATCAGTGGCGTAATTTTTTATATAGTCTGTTAAAATTATGTGGCTGGGTTCCACCGATTCGTTCATTTGCGGACGGCAACCTTAATTTGTTAGTTGTTTGAATCCAAAAATCCCTTGAAGATTCCATATCAATTTACTAATGAAACTGCCACCTCTATCAGTCAAAACAAAACGCAGGACCCTGAAATGAGAAATAAGTTGTGTTGCCACAGCATGAGCAATGATTGTTGTCTCCAAATCTGGTGTTTCCACTGCAAGACAGACCTCACCTAAATTATCCTGAATCGTTAAAAATTTGCCGATTTTCACTTGGAGTGGTTGAAAGCTTGCCCACTGTGTCCACTGATACCATATCAAATAGTTTATTTTCTAAATATGCCTTACATCCTCGGATGTACTCCTTGATATAGACGTGCATGTCCGGCTAAGTGAAACGTTCCCCAATTCGCCCATAGTTATCTCGACGTTAAGTAGGAGATTCAGCTTATTGATGGACTGCTGCAGTTCCGGCTGTTTCTAACCTATCCGGCTTAGATTTTTCTTTTTTCTCTGAAGAATTGGTTTATAGAGGACGCGATGGTGAGTCTAAATAGGACATCTCCACGTCAATTAATTGCGATTGAGGAGGAAAATCATGAGATAAGTCAGAGCGATTTTCTAGCTCATTCGAACCTTGGAGCATACGCGGTCAAATTTTGGCTTTGTCTCGAGCTGGACAATCATAACTCTGAGTTCCGTGATCTTTGAAGAAAGAGGTGGATTTGGGCGCAGATGAAATAGTCCTTAGATGAGTTGGAAACCAACATATTCGTGGAGGTTGTTGACTAACAATAGAAGTATCGTATATATCCTCTATACCCCTAAAGCGGACGATACTTCTGATGGCCCTTCCAGTCGGTTCAGTTGAAGCCTGAACAAGAGAGAGGGGAAGTTCGCTTATTTCATTGCTTTACTTTGCTGATTCAGATGTGACTACTTTATTGGGAGAGTCACTTTCTTCAATGCCCTTGCTGAAGGACTTTAGAAAATTATCTATTCTGGTAGAGAATACGGATTCATCAAAATCTCCACAGGGAATGATGCCTGGGACTTAGGGTTCTCGTCTAAAACGAGGCCTTCTTAGATGGCCCCTGGGCAGATTCGAAGCCTAAATCAGATTCTCCTGCTCCTGATATAGCTAAGCGAACAGCTATTTCGTCGCCTAATATACCCTTGTGGCTAGACATATGTTTTTCATTCCAGCTTCATGAGTCTTGTTGGCAGCCAAGGTGGCAGCCTGAATATCCACGAAATTTTTAGTATGACGGCCTTATGCACTTTGTCATGAGTTTAGAGGGTGATACTTTTCAAACCAAACCCCGATTGCAGCTTGAGACTCCCATTAAGCATAGTGGCATCAGTCACCGTCAATATATACATCTGCGACTTCTTCTCCACGACTTAGCGTTTGGGACGCAGTCCCCAGGGAAGATCAAGCTTCGCCTTTACTAGGGAATCAAATTTTAGAGGTCAGAAGTTGGAGTTCTACTTCCGCGAAAGCACTGTGGACTGCTCTGAACAGAAGAGCACCCAAATCATCATCTAAGGATTCATCGCGGGATGACGCTTCGCTTGTTAATTTCCTACTGTAAGTTAGGGTTTTGAGATTTTCACGTAAGAGCGTTTTTCGTTTTTCTAATCTCGAAGCGACGGTGCTTCGGGTTAAATTCAAACCTTGTACAGTTTCAACGACAGGGAGATAAGATACATCCGGGTCCATTGGGGGTTGCAATTTCCGAGGCCTTGAGAAGTGCGGTCGCTAGCTCTTTCGAAATCTAAGTTGAGACCTCTAATTCCTTGGAACAGAAAATCGAATTATCAAGATTTTAGGCGCAGAAGTAGCGGGTACGCTTTTCCTTAGCGAGAATAAATTTTGTTGGTCAGAAGCATTTTTTTCTCTAGGTGCGTATTTCTTGAGATATTGCGATGTCTCAAGATAAAAGAATCACCCTTTATATAATTAAAAACTAAAGGTTAACAACCACCGCAGGGTCCCACTGACAGCAACTGTCATCTAAAAAATGACATCGGCTCCCAGTAGGACCGCGGTAAATCCCATTCATGGCCACGTCTCACAAC